>ML777156.1:667833-717139 GCA_009831015.1 Picea engelmannii
TTTTGTAGAAGGCGAAGGTTTTCTTGACATCAACGCCACGATGGTTTATGAAGACCTCGTACCATCGAGTAGCGGTGGAGGCGGAAGCACGATGGTTGACACATTTTCTAGAGGAGGATGAATTGGAGTTTTAGAGTTTCGGAGAAATTATGTTTGAAATGAAATGATAATAGTTTTTGGTTAGTTGTTTTACTAAATGAGTTTTTTAATATAAATTTATATAAATCACTATTTTTTGTTGTTTAGAATTCATTTTTGAATGCAGAAATAGATTCAGAATGCTGAAAAACTCTCATAGCACTGGGATTTAAAAAAAATAATCACTTAAATCTAAGAATCCAACAATTTTTTGCCAGATTTCGGGTAAATATCCCTGGAAAATATTTTAGCCTACTGATAATATATACATAGCCTGTTCACTTAAATCTAAGGATCCAACAATTTCTTGCCCGATTTCTGGAAAATATTTTAGCCTACTGATAATATATACATAGCTTGTTGAATATAAAAGGTGGAGGCAGGATGGTTGACACAATTTCCAGAGGAGTATGAATTGGAGTTTTAGAGGTCTGGAGAAATTATGTTTGAAATAAAAACTTTAGGCATTGGCTAGCTGTTCTATTAAATGACTTTTTTCGTACACGAATCCCTATGTTTTGTTGTTTAGAATTCATTTTTGAATGCAGAAATAGATTCAGTATGCTGAAAAACTCTCAGGGCACTTGGATTTTACAGAAATAATCACTTAAATCTACGAATCCAACAATTTCTCCCAAAATATACATAGCCTGTTGAATATAAATAGTGGACGCCCAGACAGGATGGATGGTTGACACAATTTCCAGAGGAGAATGAATTGGAGTTTTAGAGGTATGGAGAAATTATGTTTGAAATGAAAACTTTAGAGAGGATCATGTACATATGTATATATACATAGCGTGTTGAATATAAACACTAACAATTGCAGGAAGCAATAATTGCACATAGACGGTGGTGGTGTGTCTGCACAACAATAAACGAGGTGTCTCTCTTTTGCTAAACAACTGTGGGCGCCAGTTGTGAAGACCAGAATGTGATATGAGAATCAGAGTTAGCTTTTTGAGTTTTATTTCTATAGGAAAATATTGTAGTTGAATCCATAGAAGATGATACAATCCAGGCCTCTTTAACCTTCTTTAATCAGTGGAAGTGCCTTCACATCCAAGTAACAAGAGCCTATTGAACCCTTTTCTATTCCAAGTAGTAAAGAAGACGAGAATTAGTGCTGCAAACGCTCGAAAAAGTATCTGTTTCTTCCATTTCAGGTACGACTCTTGAGATCACACTCTGCATAATGTCTGATTGTTTTATTCAATTGTAGTTTAAAACCGCCACACAGGACCATGTTCTAATGGCCCGGAGCCTAATCTAGATGATAATTTTGCATCCGCAGATTTATAGAGATTGATACTATGCTTGAAATGTTGTTAACTAATAGTCCCCACGATATCCATAACGCACCATGCTTTTTAGTGCAGGCTTATCGTTATTTTTATTCTTTATGAGCCCATCACTTGCTCCAATTAATATCATTCTGTTGGAACTACTAAATCCAAGGCCGATGCCAATTGTTAGATAAGTTATTGCTTTCATTGGTCGCACCGCTTATTTGTTTTAATTGCACTCACCTTAGCAGCTTATACACAATATCTTAAAAAAAAACTAAACCCTATAAATATTCTTCCTATAGATAACCTAAGCACAGTGAAAACGAACTCACGGAGCTTCAGCAGATGGTGGATGGTGGTGGTCTAGACGAATGTTAGTATGGCCTCAATATTAAAACCTACTTATAGACAACAACAAAAAATTAAAACATGCAGTGGATCTATTGGATTTCAAAATACATTTATTGATACGTAAAGGACACCATACCAACATTCTGGGTAGAGCAAGCCAGTTGCCTCCAATGCCATACTTGTCTATATATTCCTTGAGTTTAGAGTTAGACCACAGCCCTTTCTCCACATTAGCTTTGTGGGAGAAATCTCTTCATATTTCTCCCACTAATTGGCCTTGAAATATATTATGGGTCAGTTCGGAATTATTCATGGAAATATATTATGGGTCGGTTGGGAAATATTCATGGAAGTGAAGAAAGTTGAGGATATTGGCTGGCCTGATAATTGTCCCTTGAGCAGCATTTTCCATTGAATTGATATTAATAGTTGTAAAAATATATCTCATATTGGCTTGATAATTGTCTCTTCAGCATCATTTTTCATTGATATTAATAGTTGTAAAAATATAAGCAGTAACATACAACACATTGATGTGTTCTTGATATTAATATGAAAAGTATAGTTACAATATGGTTACAAATACATTATGGAGGTTTACCAAATAAACACACTAAACTATGGATGTATCTAATTCATTTTCCTTAACACTCCCCCTTAAACATAACTTGGTCCCAACCAACTCTGAGATTAACTTAGATACAAATACACCTACTAACACCCTAGTACATACCCAATGGTTCATTCCACAACTTGATGTATCATCTCTCCTATGGTCAAATGCTCCAAATTAGGGATACACTCTACATGATCACACACTTACGTAGCTCTGACTCAGGGCTTAATAAATATTTTAGGAATACAACTTACCAGATTACAAGTACAACTTGCCTTTAACATTGACATGAATAGACTAGTTACACCATTAAACTCACAACCTTTTGTGACTTATCTTATATAGTCACTCTCAACTTATCATAACATAAATTTGTCTTTGATGTAACTAGACTTTAAATTAATATGAATAGACTCTCAACATTTTTTTTATATAACTTTGAATCTATCTTAAGGACATACTCAATATCTCAAATCCCACATAAGAATTTTGCCGTTTTAAGAATGCCCAAAATAAATAATAATTTACTTTTAATCTATATCCAAACCAATGTCTATATTTTCAGCATATTTAAATACAATTCACATGGATTTTAAGAAATAAAAGAAAAAACCTAATTTCCTTCTCACACATCACCACCAAATTCAATATCGAGAAACCTTCTTCTTAACCCTCTCATCCAAGGTTTCTTCCACTTATGTTTAAGGGGGAGTGTCAAGCTATGATTAAGGATGAGAAGCTGGTGATGGTGATAGTTTTTAGAGGATGTAATTAAGGGGGAGTGTTAAGGAAAATGAATTAGTTACATCCACAGTTTATTAGTATGTTTACGGTTAGAGGAGTTGGTAAACCTAGATAACGTATTTGTAACCATATTGTAGCTATATGTTTCATATTGATATCCAGAACAATCAATGTGTTGTGTGGTGATTGATTGTTCTGGATATCAATGTGTTGTGTGGTGTGTCTCGTTAAATCTTTGTGCTCTTCTCCATTTTTATTTATGTATCTGCCCTTTCTGAGGTTTTCTCCATGTAATTTTTATTTCTCAATAATGTTGAAACGTTGTCCACAAAAGGGCTCAGTGATACTTGCTCTTCAACAAGCCTCAATCTTCAATTTTTTCTCCATGGCGACTCTTCCTCGTCTAGCTAGCCTAGGTCGAATATTATTCTTCGATTCACTGAACTTGCTTCTCTCTTTTCAACTTTCTTTATAAATGTCAAAATAAATCTCATCACCATGTTTTTTCCCCTTGAATTTACCTTTATCTTGGATTTCCATATTCTCCTTTCATTTGTTAGAGTTGCGAATTCTAACAAAATTACATCAACATTGCGAATTCTAACAAAATTACATCAACTTCATATTGAGGTCATGAATCTCAATATAACTATTATCAATACTAATTCCAAATACTTTAGCAAATCTTTACATCAACATGAAAACCTTTAACATGTTCCATAAATTTAATTTTCCTTTGACATTGACATAAATAGACTAGTTACACCATTAAACTCACAACCTTTTGTGCCTTATCTTATATAGTCACTCTCAACTTATTATAACATAAATTTTTATTTAATGTAATTATACTTTAACTTAATATGAATAGACTCTCAACATTTTTTTTTTATAACTTTGAATCCCTCTTAATGAGAAACTCAATATCTCAAATCTCACATAAGAATTTTTCTCTTTTAAAAATGCCCAAAATAAATAATAACTTACTTGTATTCTATATCCAAACCAATGTCTCTGTATTTTGAGCACATTTAAATACAATTCGCATGGATTCTAAGAAAAAACCTAATTTCCTTCTCACCAAATCACCACTGAATTCAATATTGAGCAACCTTCTTCTTAACCCTCTCATCCAAGGTTTCTTCCCCAAATCACTTTGAAACTCTTGCGCGATGCCACATCAATTCCATACCCCTCACTGTCGCCATTATTGATATTAATGCTCTTATTATTGTTCTCTTGTTTTTCTTCTTCTAGGTTTTCGTTCTGGCCTTGTCCGGTCGTCATTTGTTTCTTTTTCCCTTTGTGAGAGAAGTGGCATAACATTCAGACTTTCATGCTCATTTTTCCTCTTTCATTCATGGGAGGATCTGCTTTGCTACTAACTTTGGCACCCTTTTGTGCTCTGTGAATCGGTTTCTTTTTTTTAATATAGAGAATAACTTATCTACTCTGTTATGCAATGACAATTTCAAGATCAATTTCTCTTCTCTCAACGGAAGTGACTTCCATATAGTTTTCTGGGTCGTTCAGTGATGGACTGAGGTCCAGACTGCTCTGATATTATGTAAAAGATTAAGCAGAGACAAAATTGATGCAACACATAAAAAACACATTGATGTGTTCTAGATATTAATATAAAACTTATAATTACAAATACATTATGAAAGTTTATCAATTCCTTTAAAAATAAACAAACTAATTAACTACAAATGTAACTAATTCATTTTCCTTAACAATAGTGTTTGTCTAGGTAAGCCAATATAGAACATCCGACCTACTCTCCATATTTCCTATGCATCTCAAACAAAACATGGTAAGCAGTACCGCTAAAATTATGCAATACTAGACCTTACCCTCCTCTTGTCTTTCTTGACAAGAAAGGCGGACAGACAGAGAACATGAATTGGAAGGAATTAATGATCCATAAAAACATATATCATCTGAATTTTAGCGGAGGTGGGGGTAGAGACGGGGCTCTATGAATGACTGAATCCTTCAAATTTGTGTGCTTGGTGCTTGTATTTCTCGATCTTGGAATCTATTTCCTTGTTATCTTCTCTTCGTGGGAAACCACCTAATGTCCTATTGAATCCACGCATTACCTCTTCTACCCGAAAACCCTAAATTTCATTTTCCTAGCAGTAGGATAGATTGCATACTTGCCGGATTAGCGAGACTATTTTTCCTTGATGAATAGAGATGGAACAACTGCAAAAATATTTTTGAATCAGCTTCTAAAAACTATGGGAGGGAGTCAAAATTACTACATGCAACCATATTAAAGCCACAACCCCCTTAGAAAAGTTGCATCACTAATACTTTCAAAGATTTCCTTGATTGATATGGATGGGCACAAAACTACGGAGCCATGTCATCAAATCCATAGAACCAAGCCTTCAAGTAGGTGCTTCTATGATCCCTTTACAAAGTTGTATTTTTTTAAGGCAGTCGATTTGTCAACAGATTTGATGTAAAAGACATAAAAACATAATGGATGCACCATCATCATCTTAATCATAGATTTTATCCCTTCAAGTCTTAGTAAAAAAAATACTCAATTAGAGAATTAATTCTTGATTAAACAATAGTTCATTGAATGCATAGATGACCAAACTTGTGATGAGTAGATATATTCAAGCTTGTATATCAATATTTCCAGATTTTAGATCTTATCTACAAGCCTTTATATCAATATTGCGAGATTTTAGATATAGGTTGACTTAAGGAACACAGATTTGATTAGGAA
This sequence comes from Picea engelmannii, assembly GCA_009831015.1. Lineage (NCBI taxonomy): Eukaryota > Viridiplantae > Streptophyta > Pinopsida > Pinales > Pinaceae > Picea > Picea engelmannii. The sequence goes on from ML777156.1 coordinate 673,721, forward strand.
ATATCTTTTACTCATCAATGTATAACCATATTTATATATATATTAAATTCATCCTTGATTGTACCTCTAGATAATTTTCAGATCTAAGTGAGTTCTTTTTATATATATGATTTTCAAATGTGGTGAAGAAACCAATATACCTATAGTATGGGAATTAGAGATTCTAGCGATACCTTGATCTCACAACTGCAACAAAGAGTGAGGGGCAAATATCCACCCAACCATATACCTTTTTACTTAAATATTTAGTAGCAGGTCACCCTCTAACCCTCAATCTACTACTATGTCAATTATTCCTTAATCTTGTCCTCTCTATAGCTCAACCAAAAGACATATGTCATTTTCTTATTTTTTTCCCTATATAGAGTCCATCTATGGTAAAGAACCCAATCCCTATGGTCCATTATTTAATTATCTATTATATTATAGGGTTTCTCCATCAATTAGCATTACCATTTTATTTTATTACCAAATATCCATAATAAGTACTTATTATGATGCCTTTAGGATAATTATTATATACTTCTTTATTATTATTTTCTATTATAATTTATTTATATCAGTACTTATTATAACCACTTTAGGATAATTATTATATTCATGATCTATCATTATTATTTATTTATATATTAATAATATCGAGCATGACAATGGCTAGTTGTTGCATAATTTTCTTACCCTTTATTCTATGTATTGTTGTTGAAGCTTCTCCAATTTGTAATAGTTGTTCATCTCTAATAATATCTCGTTGAATAATGGTTTTTTTATTCCCTATTCCAAGAATATTTATGAGTATTGTTTCTTCTTCCTCAATAATGTTCATATTGATATTCTTGTCTTCCTTGAAATATTTCCTAGTAATGAGGTTGTCGATATGGTGATCCAATTGGATATTGGTGACCACCCACCTCTTCCAATGACTCGAGATGGTTCTCCATCTCGAAAGTCTTATTATGATTTTATAGGATTTTTGGGTCCATTTTGAGGCCCTTGACTAGATTTTTAGACAAGCAATCATGACCTAGATTTAACTTTGGCAAAGACAAACCATATTGTTTTATTGTTGTCCTTAGATAGAACTTTCCAACGATCTAATAAGCACCAAACAAAGATTTTATGTGAAAGTTGTATTCCCATAAAGTTGATGTAGAAACTAACACCTAAAAATGTGTTTTTGGTATAAATATATTTTTGGTATTTCAAAACATTTTTTGGTGCTTTGCCTTCAAGATTTAGGGTTTTGGGACCTTTAGGGTTCTTGTTTTATGTTAAAAGGACATCTTTTTGGCCTCTTGTATTAACTTTTTGTGAATGAAAGTAGCCTCCATCTCTCTCTCTTCAGAGATAAGCTACAACCATTCTAGCCAATTTGTGTTCTAAAATATTCCTCTATTTTATTCATTAATAGAAGTTGGGTTTTCACTGTACTACTATGCTATTTGATATAATTATGTGTGTGTTTCATTTTTTTCTCTATACAATTTGGACAAGTGGTATGAAAGCATTTTGTTCTTTTTTGTTCCTATGTGCATGTCCTTGACAAGGTTAGACAATAAAGAGTTGGGTTTCGAGCTAGTTTCACTAGAAGATGACTGCTCTCACCAGACCAAGTGCCTCCCCATGACGAGGGAAAGGAGAGATGACAATGTCGGATATCCTATCAAGATGTTTCTTGAGGAATCCCTTGTGTGAAAAAGGAACTATATGATGGACAATTTCTCCTAGATCCTTGAACGTTTGTTGACAACAAGCAAGGCACCTTCAACAAGTGGCCAATTTAGAGGTACAACACCCTTCAAGGTACAATTTAAATTTGATATCCCTTTATTTGAAGGCCAAATATATGCAAATTCTTTGGACAAATGGTTAAATCTTTTAGAGGATTATTCTACTCAAAAGCATTTTAACAATGTAAAGATCACCTTTGCGCTTCTTAAATCCCTTTCCCATGCCAAATATTGGTGGGGAGGTTTATGGGAGAGGAATAATGAAGACAATTTTGTAACATTCAGAACATGAACCACTTGGGTAGTCTTTGTTGATGCCCTCAAGGAGTAATTATATCCCGTTGGAAAATAAGATGATTGATGCACAACCCCCTTCCCTCCTGGGGATTTTGCGACCTCTGGGTCTCTGATCTTCAAACTCCTGGAACCAAATTGGTTCTTCGGACCTTCAATAGACCCTGAAAAATCAATACACACATAGGTCCCCTTGATGTCACCTGCAAGTTCAGGCTACTTGCATCTCCACTCTCCGGTGCTTAGCAATACCGATTATGAGTACTAGTCTCTCGCTATACTCCTCCCTTAATGTTACCACGGACTCTAACCTTGGGCCAATCCTTTCATAAATTCGACTTATGGCGATATTACAATCTCTACCTTTGTTTCCTTCCGAAACACTTTTCCCCTAATTTGTGGGTCTCTGCCACGTGTCTCCCTAGATATGATGGTCCAACTATGCTTCAGGTTTCGCAACTTCACGAAATTCCACTTACTTCACACTTCACTTCTCTGGGCCTCTGAATCTCGGATTCTCTAATTCGCTACCATGTGTCTCCTCACAACCAACGGTTAGGATTCGCCTCATGATTTTGTGACTTCGGTGACCCCGCTTCTCAACACTTCGAAATGATTTGAATTCTGAAATGCTGAAACACCTCATGGTTAACCTCCGTGCAACTTCTCCCAGATCTGACAGTCTGGAATGATCTCAACTTCTCCTAGACGGATCTCGCTTTGCTGACTCTGAGAAACCTCAAAGGACTCCTCCCTTTGAATATTTCTCACCACTCTTCCTCCTGAGCTTTGTTCTTTCTTGAACTCTTTCTTTCTTAGAATACTTTTTTCGACACTTAGTCGAATTTCAGCCTATACACGCGTTGCAACAAGTACTCCTAAACAACTTCTCTTCTTTGTGGACAACTCTCGCTAACCCTTCTGATCTTCTGAGTCAGAAGACTCTGTTGCGCAATCCTTGTAGACGAACTTCCTTCAAGATTTCTCTCTAGAACTTTCTGATTCAAAAAGGACTATGTCATGCACACCTTGAGGATGTTATGCACTCCTTGCACATATTAATTTCATGTTATCTCTTCTGAGCTCGCAAGTCGAAACATAATCTGTCAACACACTCCTTGTGGACACTATGCACACTTGCACTTTCTCATAGAAAAGAAACAATTGAAACTTATCTAAATCTTTACATATTCATACATTCAACCATGTAAATGCATCTATAACCACAAGAAAAGAAATAACAGAGAACTTCAAATAAATAGAAAGTCTACCATTCATTCATTCAGATAAACACGACAATGCCACACATTTGGGACAATGCTCTTCTGCTATATTCATTCAACTGAAATATCCATGTGTTCATACACTGATTCAACAACTTCTACTGCAACTATGAGCATCCCATCAACAACTAGAGTGTCAACAACCTCTACTGGGAAGCAATACAAATATTTATACAAGAGGGTCTCTTCGATCTCTTCCCTCCAACTACTGTAGAGCTATCCTATCGAATCAAAAGCTATCAATTACTAGAATTTATTACAATAAATATTTGTGACAAACAGATAGGATCGAACACATCGAATCTATATTGTACTCAACTTTATTAAAATAAATTACATTCTTTGATGTCCTCATGAAATCATCCAGCTCCATAGCATTAAAGATGTTCTTTAATTACAATTCCTTTCAAAATATTTGCATGATACACCTTCTTTAAAATTTAAAATTCTTCAAAATGTGCACTAGTGCTTCTAGTTGTCCTTCGTTCGTGCTTTGTTGGCAATGTTCCTACATCATACTCCTCTGGCTGAAAAATTCATGGAGTCATGTACATGATATCCTGCACTGAACTTCCATGCTTCTAGATATCCGCTTCGCTTACCCAATTGGTATCTTCTATTGGGCATCCTTTCCATTTGACCAAATACTCAAAATATGTTTTCCTCCTGGTCTTCTTACCGTTTCATCGATCTACGATCTACTCCATCTGCAACTTTTCTGCTATAGGCATCTATTTTTTCCACTCGATCTCCTTCTAATCTTTGGGTCATCCATCTCCATCGTCCCTGTAAGTATATAGGTCTGCAACGTTGAATATGGGTGATATACCTGTTGGATTACTGAGAGGGGGGGTGAATCAGTAATAGTGAAATTATAATCCTTTTTATATAAATTGATCCAAGTGTTATATCAAAGTATTATTATTATCCAATAATGAGCAATAAGAAAAGAACAATCACACACATACACAGTACACCAATGTTTTACGTGGAAACCCAAATCGGGAGAAAACCACATAATGTTTTTTCTTATATGTCTTGAAGAATTACATTCATTGGAAGCACCAACTTCCTTTGTTTTCCAGCTGCAACTGGAAGGAGGCTCCAACCCCCTAGATTCTCAGGTTACAACCTAAGGGAAGCTCCAACTCCCCAATTCTCTGGCTACAACTAGAAGGAGGCTACAACCCCCTATGTTCTCCGGCTACAACCAAAAGATGGCTACAACCACTTGTCCTTGCCCTGTCCTACCACCCTGAAGTAGAAGTAGAATGATGGAACCACTGTCAACCTGCCATTATGAGATATACCACTATAAACTTGTACCAATAAATCTGAACCATGCATAAACCTGTACCTCAACTTGTAATCAACCTGTACCATAAACAAGTGCATAAACCATGCACCAACTTGTGCTAATCAACCTGTACCATAAAGAAATGCATCAACCATGCACCAACCTGTATCAAATAATTTGTAATCAACCTGTAACATAAACAAGTGCATCCAAATCTGATTTGTAGCTCTGTAATAGACCTAGTGTATATGATCACATTCCTACAAACCTTCCTTAACTTTAACAACAAGAGACTAGCATTTTCATCAAACTTTTCTTTAGTCTCACATGCCTAGTTTTGGTTTAGTCAATAACCCTAACTTGAAGTAATCATAACTTTGTACTTGCAATTTATAAAGATCAGAAACTAATACAAATTTTCTTCAGTTTTTTTTATGCAATTCCTCCAAGTGTCACTACTTGGAACCTCTCAAAAAAGGAGTTATAGAAAAAATGGCATACCTTGCTAAATTCTGGCTTATTCTAGAGAGTGACCTTGTAGAGCGTGCCCCGCACATAATATTTATTTACATGATCTGAAATTGTTACACAACATACTATATACTGTACCCTAACCAACACATTTGGTTTCATGGAATTTGGATCTGTTATTAATAGGTTATGACGTGTTTACATGAAACACCTGTTTTTGACTAGTTTTAGGACTAGCCACGAGCCCTATTTTCCACGGAGTGTAAATCCAAAAATACAACAAACCACAAGATGAATTTTTTATCAAATATACTTGGATATGTTTTCTCAATGGAATATCAATTTCATAGTCTGAATCATTATACAAAAAAATTTATAGCGAAAATGGTGAGATGACCTGTAAATAACATATCTTAGAAAGCACCATCAAAAGAATTTATCCTTCCTTTCTTTTCGGCCTTCTTTTCTTCAGCTTTCCTCAGAATTTTGTCTTATATATCCTTGGTTACCTCAGACACATATAGATATTCAATATTCTCAAGTGTGATTAAAATGAGAGAGCCTTGCCTCTTATTTATACTCTCGAAGTAGATTCCTTAAAAACATCTTCTAGGTCACTTGGCCCCACTTTCCTTATTTTAGGGTTAACCCACTTCTAATTTCTCCATTAAATTTATTATTTAAACAATTTGTTTTGTATTCTCTTTGAATTATAGTACACTCATCACTTCACTTTATTATTTACCTTTTAAAATCCCTTAAACCACTTTGACTACTTTGACCTTTTGGGGCTTCTAGATGACATGTGAGGGTCCTCCAACTTTGTAAGGCCATAACTCTCAAACCGTGAGGAGTTATGTGTCGTTCCACATACCACCAGAAATGGCATGACATGTACTATCCATATAGAATAGTATTTTCTGAAAATAAATCATAACTCATATTGTTATCCATCAAACAAAATTGGGTCCATTACCCAAACCTGAGATCTCCAACTTCTCATGGCCATAATTCTCTAATTGTGAGGAGTTAATGTGATGTTCTACATACCACTGGAAATTTAATGACAAGCACTATACATATAGGATAGTTTCCCTGACAAATTCAATGTCCTTCATCTCATTATTCCATAATTAAGCATGGGTTCTCTTACTTCGCAAAACATCTTCCCATGAGGGATTTCACCATAAGGGGACCACTTTGGAGTTCATCCATCTTCACTTATTATCAACCATGAAAAGACAATAATGATTCATCTTTACATCAAACAATATTAGGTCCATTACCCAAACCTTTATGTTGCGGGGCTTTCTTCAAGGGTTGACATCAATGACAACCAACCTTAATCAACAATCTCCCGCTTTGGCATTGATGGCAACACTTGGATGCAATATTGAAATTATATCACTCATGCTCCCCCTGGAACCATGCCTCTGTCCTCTGTATCTGATAAATCTGCTCCCCTTGGAACCATGCCTCTGTCCTCTACATCTGATAAATCTCTCCCCCTTTTTCATCAATGGCAAAGGTATATTTCCATCCGAGGTTGCTCCCCCTGACTAAATTGTCCTCTTATGGTGCTTCCTTGTGTACATCTAAGACATATAAGATAAGAATTCAAAAAGAATTCATTTTGGAGCAGAAATAACTCCAAGTATTTGGCGAAGATATTCAAAGGCTTCTCGTGGAAGTGGTTTTGTAAAGATGTCTGCTACTTGTTCTTTTGTGCCCACGTACTCAACTCTGATGTTATTTTCTGCAACCTGTTCCCATAGAAAGTGATACTTGATTGGAATGTTCTTCGTCTTGGAGTGCATCACCGTATTTTTTGATATATTGATGGCACTTGTATTATCACAATATATTGGAATGGGCTCATCATACTCAACTTGTATATCTGTCAAAGTTTGTTTCATCCAAAGAACCTGTATACAACATGTTGTTGTTGCAATATACTCTGGCTCTGTTGTAAATAGAGATACTAATGATTGTTTCTTGCTTAGCCATGATACCAAACACTCACCTAAATAGAATGTTGCTCCACTGGTGCTTCGTTGGTCATCAATACAACCTGCCCAATATGTATCTGTGTAGGCAATAAGTGATAGATATTGTCCTTTTGGATACTATAATCCAAACTCTTATGTTCCTTTAAGATATCTGAAAATCCTCTTTACTACTAATACATGTGATTCCTTTGGTGCTGCTTGAAATCATGCCACCTATCCAACTGCTTGCATTACATCTGGTCTGGATGTTGTCACATATAGTAGGTTGCCAATCATTGACTTGTATTGCCTCTGATCTGTAAACTTTGAATCATCATCTTTGCTCAACTTACAACTGGTTTGCATGGGAGTGATAATTGGTTTGCAATCTTCCATTCCGAACCTCTTTATCATTTCTTTGATATACTTGGTTTGAGAAATAAAAATTCATTGGTTGCTTTGACGTATCTGAAGTCCCATAAAGAAGAATAGTTCTCCAAGTAACGACATTTCAAATTCATTTTGCATGTCTTTTGCAAATTCCTGGCTTAACCTATCATCATCACTACCAAAAATAATATCATCAACATAAACTTAAATTAATTAAATATTACCTTAACTTACCATGATGTAGAGGTTGTTGTATGCACTTCCTTTTCTGAACCCTACCTGATGCAAATACTTATCCAATCTGGAGTACCATGCTCTAGGAGCTTGATTTAGACCATACAAGGCCTTCTTTAATTTATATACATATTATGTGTTCTCTGACAACTGAAATCCTTCTGTTTGTTCAATGTATACTTCTTCTTCAAGTTCCCCATTCAGAAAAACTGATTTTACGTCCATTTGATATACTTTAACATTTGTTTAGCATGCATAAGCTAAAAGTAAACAGATTGCTTTCATTCTAGCAATTGGGGCAAATGTCTCTTCAAAGTTTATTCCTTCAATCTGTGCATATCCTTTGCATACCAATATAGCTTTGTTCCTTGTAATGTGTCCATATTCATTCAATTTATTCCTGAAAACCCATTTTGTGTCTATCACATTCTTATTCTTTGGTCTTGGAACCAATTCCCAAGTGTCATTTTTCTCTATTTGATCCAATTCTTCATCCATGGCCTTATTCCAAAATCCATCCTTACTAGCTTCTTCAAAACAGTTTGGTTCAATTGCAGATAAGAGTGTTAGGTGTGTTTGTTCTGGTGAACAGATTTTTCTTCTAGTCTCAACTCCTGCATCTTTGTTTCCAATAATCTGATCTGAAGGATGATTCTTTTGTACTCGTTTGCTAGGTGTATTTGGAGATACTTGTTGAACTTTCTCTTCTGCTTCTGTCGGACTCTCTTCATCTTCATCTTCCTCTTCTACTTATTTTTCATCTTCTTCTTTGAAAAGTTGTTCCATTGATTTATTTTCTTCTTTCTTTGATTCTGGTCTACATGTTTCATCAATTGTTACGTTGATGCTTTCCACAACTTTGTTCAATCGTAAATTGTAACACTTGTATGTTTTTCTTGTACTTAAGTAACCAACAAGTATTCATTTGTCCACGCGAGAGAAAAACTTTCCCATTCTGCCATCTTCTCTTTTGATGTAGCATTTTCTTCCAAAAACTATGAAGTGCTTCACATTTGTTGGTCTTCCTTTCCATAGCTCGTGGGGAGTTTTATCAGTGTTGTTTCTGAGCATTACTCTGTTTTGAATGTGAACTATTGTATGCACTGCTTGTGTCCAAAATATATCTGTCAATTTGGAATCCATTAGCATTGTTCAAGCCATTTCTTGTACTGTCCCATTCTTTCTTTCAACAACTCCATTCTGTTGAGGTGTCCTAGCAATGGAGAATTGTATTTTCATTCCATGACTGCTACAATAGTCCATAAATTCCTTTGAAGTGAAATACCCTCCATTATCAGATCTCAAGCATTTGATTCTTGAATCCATCTCATTTTCAACCATTTCCTTGTAGATCTTGAAGTTTTCAAAAGATTCTGACTTGTTCTTGAGAAAGAAAACTGCAGTCATTATTGTATAATCATCAACTAATAACATAAAGTATTTTTCACCTTTTAAGCCCTTTGTTGTAGTTGATCCAACTAGATCGGTGCGCACAATTTCGAGTGGTCTTGTTTTTGAATATTCCTTTGATTTGAACTTGGTATTTGTTTGTTTTCCTTGTTGACAATGCTTGCATAACGTGTTGGTTGGTTTCATGATCTGGGGCATTTCTCTAACTGCTTCTCTTTTGCTGACTTTGACAAGGTTATCAAAATGCATGTGACCCATTCTTCTGTGTCATAGCCAACTTTCATCTTCCTTTCCTAGACAACACTTTTCATTTCCAATTTCACTTAAGACATATATGTTGTTTGAAGTTCTTGCAGTTGTACTGACCAATTTTCCTGAACCTTTTTTTCTGATCTCACATTTTTTTGAATCGAAAGTAAGTTTATGACCTTGGTCACACATTTGACTCACACTTAGAATATTATGTTTCATATCTTCTACCAGTAGAACATTTTGTGCCTTTTCATTCTTGTTCCCAATTCGGACGGTGCCTTCTCCAATGATTTTGGATGAATTATCATTTCCAAAGGAGACTGATCCATTTTTTTCTTTTCGTAATGTAAGAAATTTGTCTTTATCACCTGTCATGTGTTTTGAACATCCACTGTCAACATACCAATCGTGTTTCTTCTGCTTAGCTTGTAGAGAGACTACGCATTGTTCATTTTTATACTGATCTTGATTTCTTATCCATGTCATTTTCTGAGGTTCTTGTCTGTGACTGTTGTTATTCTGTTGAGGTTCTTTAGGAGGGAATATCATTCTGCAATCCTTGTCCATGTGTCTAAAATTGTTACATTTGTAACATTCCACTTCAGTGCTCAAAGATTCAAACCTGTTGTAATTTCTTCTTTGTGTTTCACTAGGTCTTCTTGAATAATCCCTTTGTGTATAACTCTCAAATTTTTTACTGTTCCTATTGTTAGCTCTACAATTCACAGCTTTATGTCCAAAATTATTACATGCATAACATAAACCAAAAAATATAGTTTGATACCTGGGAATTGAAGATCTTCCGAAATGAGGTGCTCTTATGAATCCTTCTTCTTCTTGAGGCCTATTTGTCTGTTGTTGATTCTAAAATCTGAATCTTCTTGGTGGAGGAGTGTCCCTGTAATCTTCCTTGTATATCTTCCTATCCTCTTTTATTGTTTATGCATAACTCTTTGGATTGGTTTCTTGCTCTGTTGTTCTAGAGCTTGATCCCTTTTCTGTATGATTGTATCCAAGTCTGGACTTGTCAAGATGAGATTTTTGACTGTTGATAATGTCATCCAGAACTTTTGATCTATTCTGCATATTTTTATTTTGAATATCCTTTCTTAGTGTGACAATCCCTGCTTCCAAGTTTCCAATGATCTTGTCATTTTCTTCTAGTTGTTCTTTGAGTGCTTCTTCAATTCTTTTATCTTCTTCTATTTGAACCTTCAATTTTGTGATCATTTGTTCTAGTTCTCAAGTGGCATTTTTCTTGTCTAGTTCTGCTTGTAGTTTCTTGTTTTTCTTCTTTTCTCTTCTGATAACTTCTATGGCACACATTAATTCTTCTCGATAGTCAACTTCTGCCTCTTCAAGTTCTTCTTCCACTTCTTCACATTCTTCTTCAGCTTCTTCATATTCTTCTTCGAAGCCTTCTTTTTCAGAGTCTTTTACTACCATGAATAGAACTCTTCATATCTCATTGTCACTGACTTCATATTCATCTGATGATGATATGTCTTATTTGGTGTATAAGTTTTTCTTGAATTTTTTCTTTGTAGTTCTTTTTCCTTTATATGTGTGTTTTCCTTTTGAGTAACCTTCATCATTTCTCTTTTTCTTATGAAGACATTTGTTAGCAAAATGACCAATACCATCACAATTAAAACAAATTAAAGGGAGCTTACCTCTATACCTATCGTCGGTTCCCTTGTTCAGTCTTTTGACGAAGTTGGCCACTTCTTCATCATCTTCCGAGACATCACTGCTGGTATTATATTCTTCTTGTTCATTTTTCTTTTGCTTTGATCTTTTGGATGCCTTGAAGGCTGCTTCTTTTACATCTCGATTTTCCTGTTTAGTTCTCATTTCATATGTTGTGAAGATTCCATGTAGTTCGTCCATGCTTATTGAGTCCAGATCCGATCTTTCTTCTAGTGTTGATATCTTAGGGTTGAATCTCATAGGAAGAAATCTTAGTATATTTTGAACAATTACAGATTCTTCAATTTCTTCTTCCAATCCTATGATTGCATTCACTGTTTCATCGACTCGTAAGAAGTAGGTTGTGATATCTTCATCTTCCTTCATTTTTAGTTGTTTGAAATGACCTCTGTCAGTTTGAAGCTTTGCTGCTTTGACTTTTGTATCTCCTTCATAAATATTTTGAAGCTTGTCCCAAATATCTTTAGCGGATTTATAGTGTGCAACTTTGGTGAATATTGTATCACTAAGACCATTCAAAAGTCCATTTGTGGCTTTGGAATTGTTTACACCGAGTTTTGTTGCTTTTTCATTTGTTGGCGGAACTGTTGGTGATGTGTATCCATCTACAATTGATTGCCAAACTTGAAATCCCTGTGCCTGCATATATGTCCTCATCCTTATGCTCCAAAAAGCATACTTTTGTCTATCAAATTGTGGTATTCCATTTTTATATGAGTTGGTACTCTCCATGATCTACCTTTCAGTGGTTAAACCGATTTCTGAAGAAACCTACTCTGAAACCAATTGTTGGATTACTGAGAGGGGGGTGAATCAATAATAGTGAAATTATAATCTTTTTTATCCAAATTGATCCAAGTGTTATATCAAAGTAGTATTATTATCCAATAATGAGCAATAAGAAAAGAATAATCACACACATACACAGTACACCAGTGTTTCACGTGGAAACCCAAATTGGGAGAAAACCAAGGAATGTTTTTTCTTATATGTCTTGAAGAATTACATTCATTGGAAGCACCAACTTCCTTTGTTTTCCAGCTGCAACTGGAAGGAGGCTCCAACCCCATAGATTCGCAAGCTACAACCTGAGGGAAGCTCCAACTCCCCAATTCTATGGCTACAACTAGAAGGAGGATACAACCCCCTATGTTCTCCAGCTACAACCACCTGTCCTTGCCCCATCCTGCCAGTCCCTGAAGTAGAAGTAGAATGATGGAACCACTGTCAACCTGTCACTGTGAGATATACCACTGTAAACCTGTACCAATAAATCTGAACCATCCATTAACCATGTATCAACCTGTACCTCAACCTTTACCATAAAAAAGTGCATCAACCATGCACCAACCTGTACCAAATAACCTGTAATCAACCTGTACCATAAACAAGTGCATCAACCATGCACTAACTTGTACCAAATAACCTGTAATCAACTTGTACCATAAACAAGTGCATCCAAATCTGATTTGTAACTCTGTAATAGACCTAGTGTATATGATCACATTCTTTCAAACCTTCCTTAACTTTAACAAAAAGATACTAGCATTTTCATCAAACTTTTTTTTAGTCTCACATGCCTAGTTTTGGTTTAGTCAACAACCCTAACTTGAAGTAATCATAACTTTGTACTTGTAATGTATAAATATCGTAAAATGATACACAATGTTCTTCAGTTTGTTTTATGAAATTCCTCCAAGTGTCACTACTTGGAACCTCTCAAAAAAGGAGTTATAGCAAAAATGACATACCTTGTTGAATTATGGCCTATTCTAGAGAGCGACCTTGTAGAGCGTTCCTCGCAAGGAATATTTGTTTAAATGATCCAAAATGGTTACAAAAAATACTATAGACTGTACCCTAACCTACACATTTGGTTTCACGGAATTTGGATCTGTTATGAAGAAGTTATGATGTTTTTACCCGAAACACATGTTTTTGACAAGTTTCAAGACTAGCCACAAACCCTATTTTCCATGGAGTGTAACTCCAAAACTACAACGACCCACAAGATGAATTTTTTACCAAAGATACTTGGATATGTTTTCTCAATGGAATAGAAATTTCACGTTCTGAATCATTATAGAAATTTTTTTATAGCAACAATGGTGAGATGAACTGTAAATAACATACCCTAGAAAGCACCATCAAAAGAATTTATCCTTCCTTGCATTTCGGCCTTCCTTTCTTCACCTTTCCTCAGAATTTTGACTTAGATATCCTTGGTTACCTCAAACACATATATATATTCAATATGCTCAAGTGTGATTAAAATGAGAGATCCTTGCCTCTTATTTATACTCTCCAAGTAACTTCCTTAAAAACATCTTCTAGGTCACTTGGCCCCAATTTCCTTATTTTAGGGTTAACCCACTTCTAATTTCTCCATTAAATTAATTATTTAAACAATTTGTTTTGTATTCACTTTGAATTATAGTACACTCATCGCTTCACTTTATTATTTACCTCTTAAAATCCCTTAAACCACTTTGACTACTTTGACCTTTTGGGGCTTCTAGATGACATGTGAGGGTCCTCCAACTTCGTAAGGCCATAACTCTCAAACCGTGAGGAGTTATGTGTCATTCCACATACCAACAGAAATGGAATGACATGTAGTATCCATATATAATAGTATTGTCTAAAAATATATCATAACTCATACTGTTACCCATCAAACAAACTTGGGTCCATTACCCAAACCTGGGGTATCCAACTTCTCATGACCATAACTCTCTAACCGTGAGGAGTTATGTGATGTTCTACATACCACCAGAAATGGAATGAAAAGAAATATACATCTAGGATAGTTTCCCTGAAAAATTCAATGTCCTTCATCTTATTATTCCACAATTAATCATGGGTTCTCTTACTCCGCAAACCATCTTCCTGTGAGGGATTTCACCATAAGGGGACCACTTTGGAGTGCATCCATCTTTAATTATTATCAACCATGAAAAGACAATAATGAGTCATATTTACATCAAACAATATTGGGTCCATTACCCAAACCTTTGTGTTGCAAGGATTTCTTCAAGGGTTGACATCAATGACAACCAACCTTAATCAACAATACCCACATCTTTTGGAAGCTCTATCTCATAAGAATTCTCACCAAATTTTCTTAGGATTTTGCACAGTCCTATCTTCTTCAACTTCAGTTTATTATATGTTCCCCTTGGGAACCTCTTCTTACTAAGATGTGCTAGAACTTGATATCCAACTTCAAATTGAAGTTTCCTCCTATGTTGATCTGCTCTTCTTTTATATTTATTGTTTCTCCTCTTCAACTTATCTTTGATATGAATATGAAGCTCCTGCATTTCTGCAATGAAGTCTTCAGCTCCAACGCTTTTAAATTCACTTTGCTCCAGATCTCTTAACTCTAACACTTCCCTCGACTTCATTCTATATACTATATGAAATGGACTATTTCCGGTACTTCTGTTCACTGAGTCATTGTATGAAAACTCCGCTTGTGATAGAATCTGATCCCTCTAACTATCATGTTCAGTGACCAAACTTTTTAGAAAATCTCCCAAACTTCGATTCACCACTTCAGTCTATCCATTTGTTTGAGGGTGATATGCAGAACTAAAGGATAGTTCTATTCCTAGCTTCTTCCACAACATTCACCAAAAATGACCAACAAATTTGGTATCCCTGTCTAAAATAATACTCTTGGGCAACCCATGAAGTCTCACAACTTCCTTGAAAAACAAGTTAGCAATGTTTGTTTCATCACTGGTCTTTTGGAATGGGATAAAGTGTGTCATCTTTGAAAATCTATCCACTACCAAAAATATGGAATCACTTCCTTTTTGATTCCTTGGCAATCCCAACATGAAATCCATGCTTATTGCTTCCCAGGGCCTCTCTGGAATAGGCAATGGTTGATACAACCCAGAATTTTGTATCTTCCCCTTTGCATACTGGCAAATCTTACATTTGTTCACAAACTTCTTCACCTCTACCCTCATACCTAGCCAATAGTATGAATTGTTCAACTATGCAAATGTTTTTTCATGGCCAAAATGTCCAGTTAGACCTCCATTATGTTTTTCCTTCAGCAAATTCTCCCTCATCGAACACTTTGGTATGCACAATTAGCACCCTTTGAACAACAACCCATCCTGAATCAGATATTCGGCCCACTGGCTTCTTTTTCTTAGTACATGATTCACACATGCTTCATATTCCTCCATGAAATCTGGATCATCATGATACATTTCCTTAAGTTATTCAAACCCCAAGATTTTCACTTGAAATTCCTGCAGAATTAGACATCTCCTGCTTAATGCATCAACAACCTTGTTAGCATTACCAGAAATATGTTTAATGAAAAAAGTGAAATTTTACATGAATTCTATCCACTTAGCATGTCTCTAGTTTAACTTCTCCTGTCTAGTTATGAATTGTAAAGATGGATTATCGCTATACAAAACAAACTCTTTTGGTACAAGATAGTGCCTCCATTTCTTCAAGGCTTGAATTATGGCATAGAACTCTTTATCATATGTGGAGTACTTTCTTTTATTATCATTCAGCTTCTCACTGAAATATGCAACATGCCTATTATGTTGGCTTAAGACTGCTCCAATTGCAACTCCAGTCACATCACATCTCACCTGAAATGTCTTCTTGAAATTCGGTAATATCAAACTCAGTTATTCTGTTATCTTCTCCTTCAACGTGGCAGAGAATTCATGGGTCTTTTCCATGTGTCTCCCTGGATCTGACGGTTCAGCTATGCTTCAGGTTTCATGACTTCACAAAATTCCACTTACTTCACTTCTTCGGGCCTCTGACTCCCAGATTCTCTAATACGCTACCACATGTCTCCTCACACCCAACGGTTAGGATTCGCCTCACGATTTCGCGACTTCGGCAACCCCACTTCTCAACACTTTGAAATGCTCTGAATTCTGAAATGTTGAAACACCTCACGACTAACCTTCATGAAACTTATCCCAAATCTAATAGTCTAGAATAATCCTGACTCCTCCTAGACAGATCTTGCTTTGTTGACTTTGGGAAACCTCAAAGGACTCCTCGCTTTGAATATTTTTCTCCACTCTTCCTGTTGAGATTTGTTCTTTCTTGAACTCTTTCTTTCTTAGAATACTCTTTTCGACACTTAGGTGAATTTCAGCCTGTGAACGCATTGCAATAGGTCCTCCTCCACAACTTCACTTCTATGTGGACAAATCTCGCTCACCCTTCTGAGCTTCTGAGTCAAAAGACTCTATAGCGCACTTCTTGCGGACGAAATTCCTTCAAGCTTTCTCTCCATAACTTTATGAGTTAAAATGGACTCTTTCACACACACCTTGTGGGCATTATGCACTCCTTGCACATATAAATTTCATGTTATATCTTCTCAGCTTGCGAGTTGAAACAGACTCTGTCAATGCACTCCTTGCAGACACTATGTACACTTGCACTTGCTCATAGAAAATAAACAATTGAAACTTATCTAAATCTTTACATATTCATACATTCAACCATGTAAATGCATCCATAACCACAAGAACAATAAATAACAAAGAACTTCAAATAAATAGAAAGTTTACCATTCATTCATTCAGATAGACACAGTAACGCTACACATTTGGGACAATCCTCCTATGATATATTCATTCAACTGAAATATACATGTGTTCATACACTAATTCAACAACTTCTACTGCAACTATCAACAACCCATCAACAAATAGAGTGTCAACAACCTCTACTGGGAAGCAATACAAAGATTTATACAAGAGGGGCTCTTCGAGCTCTTCCCTCCAACTACTCTAGAGATATCCTATTGAATTAAAATCTATCAATTACTAGAATTTATTACAATAAATATTTGTGACTGACAGATAGGATCGAACACATTGAGTATGTACTGTACTCAGCTTCATTAAAAGAAATTACATTCTTAGATTTCCTCATGAAATCATCCAGCTCCATAGCATTAAAGATGTTCTTTAATTACAGTTCCTTTCAAAATATTTGTGTGCTACGCCTTCTTTAAAATTTAAAATTCTTCAAAATGCACGCTAGTGCGCTTAGCTGTCCTCGACTCGTGCTTTGCTGGCGATGCTCCTGCATCAATGATCGGTACACAAGATGAATGACTTTGCATCAAGAGAGGGTGTTAGAGTGCACTAACATATTCCATACCTTGCACTCAAATATGGATATCATAGAATTTGAGTGGAACTTTTTTTTAAAATACTATAGTGTCCTACATAGGAACATCCAAGCAGAGATGGATTTCTTGGACATTTCCTCACCAAGAGTCGCTTATTGATATGATATCAAAATGAAGAAGAAATGTAAGAAAAAAAATAAGTGGGACTTCAGGTCTACAAATATACTACAACAGAAGTATGGTAAAGGTGGACCTAAATCACAGAACAAGGGATAGAGTAGGGAGATATAACCATGAGGCAACTAGTCCAATTTGCAGAAAAAGAAGGGTAATGTCGATAAGTTGAAGAATTACACTAGAAAATGGTGTGATTTACACAATATCCCCTAGCATAACACCGTTGAATGTTGCACGAAACAATCATTGTTGGTTGAGCTTAAATAAAAATATTCAAACCCTAACTCCAACTCTGGTTTAGAATTAGATAAAGGAAATCAAATAATCGATGTAGAACCCAGTGCTACCATCAAAACTACAAAGATCCAACCAAATGAGCCAGGGTATCTTGAGGAGGAGGAGAGCCTCTTCCATTCTCAGATGTGGGTGAAAAATACCCCACTATGTTTCATTGTCAACTGTGTAAGCCAGAAGAACTTGATATCAACTGGGATTATCAAAACATTGAAGCTATCAACAATTCCACGCTCACAACCATACACCATTGGTTGGTTGAGACAAGGATGAGACCTTTGTGTCAGCCAATAATGTTGCATGTCCTATGGAATATAGCCTTTCAAAGATGAGGTAATATGCGATGTTTCCCCACTTGAATTTTGTGATGTGATTTTAGGAAAACAATATATGTGGAAAAATCATGTTGTTTACAAATTTCGGCGTTGGAGTGTCATTTTTACCTTGACAAGTCATTCCTACAAAGTACCAGAAGTAGTTCCAACTACTGCAATTTCCTTGATCTTTGCAAAATAGTGCCTAGAGGTAATCTCACAAACTGCAAAGTTGGTCCTATTCATGGTTCAGTCAAAATCTTAGAGAAATATCAGTACGACCACCACATGGTCTCTCTACACAACAAAATTAAGTGAACAAGGTGGTAGAGGAATATTGAGACAAATTTTCCTCACCTATAGGGGTGCCTCTACACTGTCAGGTTAAATATATCATTGAATTGATACCCATCCTCCCTTACCTAATGTTCCCATGTATGGATGCTCCCTTTTGTGGACTAAGGAAATAAAGCATCAAACTCATGAGCTCGTCCAAAACGGCCACATTTGATTGAGCTCCTCACCTTGTGGAAGCTCGACTGCATTGGTAAAAAGAAGAATGGGACATGGAGACTCTAGATTGATTACAAAGACATGAATAACATCACTATCAAGAACCAATACTTGATCCCCATGGATTGGAGATCTTCTTGAATAGCTCAAGGGTGCAATTTTTTTTAGCAAGAATGATCTGAAGACAACCTACCACCAGGTTTTGAAAGAACAAACTAATGTATGGAAGATAACCTTCAAATACAAAGAATACATTTTTGAGTGGTTGTTCATGTCTTTTGGATTGATTGATGCTCCTATAGAAATCATTAGAATGATGGATGATATCATCCACCATTCACAAACAATTTTGTGGTTGTATATTTGGACAACATCCTCATCTTCAATTGAACCTGGGTAGAACATTTGTATCACATTCAATAGGTCCTAAGAACCATGCAACAATGTAAGTTATACATAAAATTGGATAAATTCTCATTTGGAATGTAGAGATTCCAATACTTGGGATACAACATGGATGAGCATGGGATGCATGTGAAATTAGACAAGATCTAAGTCACTCACAAATGGAAAGCCCCTACAACTCTGACAAAGCTACGCAGCTTCTTGGGACTTTCCAACTTATATAATAATTTTGTGTTGGGGTTCTCTCATATCGCTTGGCCCCTAATTCAGGTGACCAAACGGGGAGCTAAATCCAAGTTTACCTAGTTTGAATCACATCAGAAACAATTCCATGTTCAACAACACAGGTATTCCAACAGAGGAAGAACACCTTCAGTAACCACTCACACAACCAGATCAAAGATCATCACACTAATGTTTTGATGTGGTAAAACCCTATGGGAAAACATCCATGGCCATGTCCAATGCAGCCACTTGAAGCACTTTATTAATGAAAAAGAAAAAGATTACAGAGATATTTTACAAGAGAGTTTCTCACAATTTATCATCGGAAAATGACCCTCCATGCTATTTAAATAGAGATCATGGAACAATCAGGTGTTAATACAAATATCAATGGTTGTTAAGATTGAGGATAATATGAACCTTCGGTCACTCTATGTCGGGAACATATTGTGACCATCATATTTCCTAACTACAAATGCATACTAATGCATACTAAAGAAACACACTTTTACCTAACGACACATTATACCAAGTAGATATTAACTAACTCCTAAGTGTCTAAATATCTGAACATCCCCCCTTAAGAACAACTTGAGATAGGATTGAAGGATTTACAATAGTGACACAATAGAAGAAGGAAGGACGAATTAGAGCCTATCCCCCCTTCATGACAACTTCCTGAACTCCTAACATAGATCAAAGTTTGGAAAACTTCGCTTCTGTAAGAGACTTTGTGAAAATTTATGCAACTTGATCTTCTATAGGGAAAAAGAGCACTTCGATAACTGAATCATGAATGAGATTTCTGATAAAGTGCATGTGTATCTCGATGTTCTTGTTGCGCTAATGTTGAACTGGGTCTTTAGCAAGCTTGATGGCACTCTGATTGTCGCACCAAAGGATGGTTGTATGTTGTTGTTGGAATCCAAACTCTGAAAGAATCTGTCGAAGCCATAAGGCTTCCTGACTTGCATTTACCATTTCTTAGTGCTCTGCTTCTACTGAAGAAAGTGAAATAGCCTGTTGTTTCTTACAGGCCCAAGTGTCAAGTCTTGAAGCAAGGCTGGAAACATAACCTACAGTAGACTTCTGATCATTAGGTTTGTCAGCCCAATCGAAATAAGTGAAACCAACCAATAAAGGATCCCTCTTGAACTAAATTATACCACAAACATAGAAAAGTATCATTTTAGCTTCTTTCCAATGGATTTCATGGGGTGTTTTCATATATCGGGAAACAAGAACAACATCAAAGGAAAGATTAGGATGGGTATGATTCAAGTATAAGAGGCTACCAACTAACTGACAGTAAAAGGTGAAATCAACTTTGGGAGAAGTACAGGTGGCAACAAGCTTGAATCTAAACTGGAAGGGAGAAGGGGTTGGTTTACAATCATCCATGTGAAAGCGATGAAGACGGTCACAAGCATACTTAGATTGGGAAAGACAAATTCCTTCATTGGTTTGCAAAACTTGGAGGCCAAGGAAATAGTGCAAAATCCTAATTCTATCATTTCAAATTTTTTCTTAAGGTTGGTTTTCACATGGTTTAAAAGTTTTGAGTCACTACCCGTAAGGATAAGGTCATCGACATAAAGGACAAGGATTGTGAGATGGATTCCTACTTTCTTGGTATAGACATTAGGATCAGAATGGCATCTAGAGAATCCAATGGCAATAAGAAAGTTGTCCATTTTATTATACCATGCTCAAGGAGCTTTCTTAAGACCATAAATAGATTTATTAAGGCAACAAACAAGGCTAGAGTCATTCTGGACATAGACAAGAGGTTGTTCCATGTAAATTTATTCTTGCAAATCTCCATGCAATAAGTAAGATTTATCATCCATCTGATAGACCTCCCATTTATGTGAGGCATCAAGGGAAATAACAAGGCA
Source organism: Picea engelmannii (assembly GCA_009831015.1). Taxonomy (NCBI): domain Eukaryota; kingdom Viridiplantae; phylum Streptophyta; class Pinopsida; order Pinales; family Pinaceae; genus Picea; species Picea engelmannii. The sequence goes on from ML777156.1 coordinate 694,745, forward strand.
GATCTAATTCATTTTGGCTACAGGGGCAAAGGTTTCATTATAGTCAATTCCTTGAACTTGGGAAAATCCTTTGGAAACTAATTGAGCCTTGTGTCTTTCAACACTTTCATCTGATGCATACTTAGTTATGTAGACCCATTTACATTTGACAAGTTTTATTTCTTTTGGAAGAGGTACAAGATCCCAAGTATCGTTTTCCATTAAAGAATGATACTCTTCATTCATTATTGTATCCCAATCTGGATGACCTGAAGCTTCTGCGAATGTCTCTAGATCATGAGTCTCTGAAACTTGAGCCAAAAGAGATGAGGCTCGTTGGAACTATGAATGTGTATGATGTTGATCTGAAGGATCACTAACAAGATCACCGGTTGTTTCTTGTGTTGAACGAACCCATCTAGGAAGCGGTGGAGCTGGATCTAGTGTAGGTTCAGGTTCATAGGACTCATATGGAGGAAGGTGAGCAGGTTGAGGTGGATTTTCATCCTCACTGTCATCATATGAATAAGAAACCATAACAGAAGAAGGAACAAATGTCGAAGATGGCTCGCAGGTCGAGGAAGGCACAAACGTCAAATTAGGCTCGTAGGCCAAAGAAGAACAAATGTCAAATTAGGCTCACAGGCCAAGATATTGTCATCAAATTTAACATCTCTTCTAATAATAATTTCACTACAAAATGGTTGAAGAAGTCTATAACCTTTTACATCTTCAAAATAACCAACAAATATACACTTCTCACTTTTAGGCTGGAATTCTTTCCTTTTCTCATCAGGAATGTGAGCCCATGCTATACCGCCAAATACACGGAAGTGACTTACATCTAGTTTAATTTTACTCCAAGGTTCTTTTGGTGTTATATTTTTAAGAGCCTTTGTTGGAGTGTGATTTACTATGTAATTTTCACAGTTGATGGCTTCCGCCCAATACTTTAGACTTAATCCCTTAGATCGGATCATACAATTAGCCATTTATTTTAATGTGTGGTTGTTTCTCTCAACAACACCATTTTTTTATGGTGTATATGGACCAATGTGTTGCATTTGGATGCCCCATGTAGTGCAATAACTTGTAAAATTATTTTTCACATATTCTCCTCCATTATCTATTATTAACCTTTGAATTTGACATCCAGATTGCTTTTCTACAAGGGCCTTGTAGGCAAAAAACTTGTCAAAAACTTCACTCTTAAGTTTTAGGAATTAACCCAAGTACGTCTGGAAAATTCATCAATGAAAGTTAAGAAATACTTGCAACCAGAAAAAGAAGGAGAAGAAAGTGGACCATAAAAATCATTGTGAACAAGTTGAAAAGGGCTCGAGGCATGCCAAGAGGCACGTTTGTCAATACTATCCCGATGATGTTTGTTGAGAACACAACCGGCACAAACACCATCTCTGCATGAAATAGGAGGAAGACCAGTAACCATCTGTTGATTATATAGTTGTTGCAATGAGCGATAGTTTACATGACCAAACCGCTCATGCCAAATTTTCCTCAAGTCATCGCTATGGGCAACAAAAACTGATGAAAAATATGATGATCCAAAGTTGTCAAACTTATACAACCTGGTAATATCATCAACAATTCCAGTTGCAAGAACATGCTTAGGATATTTTAGATCCTTGATTACAACTTAGTGAGGTGAAAACTCTACGGTTTTACCTTCACCTAAATGAATGATTTGATATACTGATAGAAGGTTACAAGAAATACTTGGAACACATAATACATCATTGAAATGACCATTTTCTACTTGAACTATTCGAGATCCTTCAACGCTAAGAGACCTATCATCACCAAAAAATATTTTCTTGGTGTTACATTCATTTAGAGTAGAAAATATGTCTTTATCCTTAGCCATATGACAATATGCTCCAGAGTCAATAAGCCACTCATAAGAAGAAGAAGTAGAAGTTGTATTGAAAGAGAAACCAGAAGAAGAAAGTTCATGTCCATGAGAAGAAGAAAAATAAGTAGAATCAATATTGATGTTGTGATTCTTCATCGTTGCTTCTAAAGATGCCATCTTCTTGAAACATTTGGACTCATCATGACCATCTTTATCACAAAAGTTGCAATGTCTATCAATCTTCTTATTTTTAGTTTTTTCTCATTTGTCACCATTAGGAGTGGAAGTTATCTGAGTGGGATTGGGACCCTTATGTTTTTTGTTGTTGTGGCAAGGATGTTTCTTTTTGGGATTATTTGGTTTATCTTTCTGATGGACGACTAAGGCTTTGTTGGAGGTATCTGCAATGTTGATCACTCCAAGTTGTAAAATCCTATCGTTATCTCTCATCAAAGCATCACAAAAGGACTCAAGAGTGGGTTTTTGATAAGTTGTCACTAGAGCCTCTTTCATGGCATAAAAGGTAGATACAAACATAGAATATGCACTACCTAGCTTAGAAAGAATAAAATAGATGCAACGCTCTTCATCCATCTTTATCTTACATTCTTCATATAAACTTTTGAGTGTTTTAAACTTACATAGACAGTCTTCAATGCAAGAAAAATCACTTGGACTTAAATTCAGTACTTGATTTTCTAATTGTTGTGCTCGAATAATATTGTGTTTACCAAACACAGATTCAATCTTTTCCCAAGCTTCATCGGATTTATCAATTTGTTGAAGGTGGAACCTTAAATCAGGAAAGATGGACATTCTGATTAGTCCACGTGCTTATTCATTCCTATTATCCCATTTGAATTTTTTATCAGCATCAATAGGTTATGTTTCCTTTCCCAACGTAATCTGGTACAAGCCTTTACTTCTTAATAAATCCTCCATATCGGATTTCCATTAGAAGTAGTTGGCGCTAGTAAGAAAAAGATTACTTGAATAAGTCATATTAAATATGTAGAAAATATGGATTTAAAAAATGAAACTGATGATTGGGATGGAAATATCTCGAAAAATTAGACGATTTAAAAAAAAACAGCACTGAAAACAGACTTCGAATGTGAAAGTTATGTCATTTAAAAAAAAGGCATAAACGGTAACCAAATGACCACATGATGGTGTAAGTTGTTTTATGAAGTGACCCACTTTTATAAAAAGAAGTGGGGTTTAGTTTTACAATGAAGTTACTTTATAAAAGAAAAACTACATGCAAATAAAATAACTCTAAAATATTAAAGCTATTTATAGTGATTCACCTTTATACTTGAAGTGAAATACACTTTAGAATGGAGCATGAACTTTTTCAAAAAAAAAGTAACAAAAATAGAAACTTGAACTCAAGATCTCTTACTTAATAAGGAAACTTTTAACTAAGTGGGCTAGCAAAGAATATTGTATTGTTCAACAAGAGGATTGGGGATGTTGTTGTTGTTGTTGACGACCTTGGAGAGCGTGCTAAAAAAACTTTTTTCACACAAGAAAATATCTTTGCTTCTTGATGAAAACAAGGGTTAGATCCTTGGAGAGAGTGCTTAAAAAAAAATCCTTTCACACAAGAAAAAATGTTTGCTTCTCGATGACAACAAGGGTTAGATCTCGATTAGCTTATCTGGAAAATGCACATTTTCTTATTTGTTTCCGATTTGTGAAGATCGCACAAGTCACGAGGCAAAGAGAATATGCATATCTAAAAGAGTAGCAACCCGGAAACAAACAATATAAAACCGAAATAATACTCTGCAAAAAAATTTAAAGGGGCGTATTCCAGCTTTATACCTTCAGATCTAGCTGAAATGGTCGTATCTTGGGCAAACATAAACCATTTTGAGTGAAATGAAAAGCATTATTAAATGAAATGAGTGCTCGATACGCAATGGAATAGTCCTCCCAGTCCATAAATGTACAAAAATGGCATAAAAGGGAGATGATGCAACTCGGCTTCATGATCTCGATCTACACTAGGAGCGGGTCTTCAAACGGGCTCTGATACCATGTTCGACAACACAGGTATTCCAACAAAGGACAAACACCTTCAGTAACCACTCACATAACTAGATAAAAGATAAACACACCGATGTTTTGACATGGTAAAACCCCACCAAGTAAACATCCACAGCCCCGACCAATGCAACCACTTGGAGCAGTTTATTAATGCAAAAGAAAAATATTACAGAGAGATTTTACGAGAGTTTCTCACAATCAATCATCTGCAAATGACCCTCCATGCTCTTTAAATAGAGATCATGGATCAATCGGGTGTTAAATCCATAGATCAATGGTCATTAAGATTGAGGAGAATATGAACTGTTGGATCACTCTATGTCGGGAACATATCGTGACCATCGGATTTCCTAACTACAAATGCATACTAATGCATAATAAAGAAACATACTTTTACCTAACAACACATTATACCAAGTAGATCTTAACTAAATCCTAAGTGCCTTAATATTCTAACATTCCAGGATATAAAACACTACTTCTACTCCACACCAATCCCCATGTTGGTAGACCTACAACAACCATTAGGGATTGAGACAGATGTTGGAGTAATTACACACTCACCTAGTGATTAATTTTCCTAAGTTTGATAGTCTAAGGTTGAGGGAGCTATCGAGAGATGGAATATTATCTCCAGAGAATATTTCCTAAAAAAATAGGGTGCCTCCTACAAAATAGGGAATCCTCCCTCTTTAGTTTGACTTCAGTTTGGAGTTCAGTTAGACAAGTGGAGGGATCAATTAGACTAGTGGAGGACAACTTATGCATGCAATAATTGTTTTTCTCTCATGCGATATTTTCTTTTTTCATACTTAAGAAAAGCAGGGCACATATATTATGCATGCATGCCTTTCTCTCTCCTCCACACGTGTGAACTCAGTTAACTGGTGATTTCTTTGGCAATTGACTCATACTAGGTGGCAGTTAAACTTTGGTTTTTGTCAATGAGTGTCTACTTCACTCTAGAACAAATTCTCTTGCTCATGTATCTATCTATGGTGAATTGAACAATTATTAGGGATTATTCATGTAATTATTACTCACTCATGTAATACAATTTGTACTTTCATTCTCTATTCTTTTTCTCATTCTTTGTTCTTTCTCTCTGGTTCTTTTTGCAAGCTTTGTGTGAATTTCTCTAGCTAGATTCTCTATGAATTTCACATGGTATCAGATCTTGTGAAGAGAAAAAATTATTTCTTTCACATGGTATTAAAGCCCACAGGTTTCTAGGAGCAAGGAACACAAGTACTTATTTGCAGGATCAAAAGATAGATGTAGTAAAAAAGATATGGATATTCTTCTCATGTTGCACAATTATTTTGAGTGGAAGTCAAGGATTCTGTCTTCTTAGATATAAATCTTATATCAAATAACCATGGCAACAAAAGTAGAGCTTGATTATGTCAATGAGAAAAATAATTTTCTCAATAGACAAGATATGGCTTTCATACTTGTATGCATGTTTGTTTCTCCTGGGATTCAATATCATGTAGAGGACAAATCACTCTCAACTCCACACAAATTATGAACCAAATTGGAGGTTCTATTTGGGAATAAGAAATATTGTGGTGATTCCATGCAAGATATTGACAAGATAGAGCCAACCAAAAATTCACTGGAAGAACAAACTTCTCAATTTGAAGATACTTTTGCATGTGCCATGCACGCCTCTCAGGAGTCACATGAAAATAATTCTACATAGGTGTCTGAACATCTTTGTTTTCCATGCACTCAAGATGATTTCTACCCCATTTGAGATTTTTTTTTTAATCAGATTTAGATAATATTGAGCATGTAGATCAAAGACCTAAATGGGCACAGTGCATTCTACAGAAGTTCGATTATATTGTGGATTATATTGTCGATCAAAGAAGGATGAGATTCCAATTTGAAGGAGGTCAACATGTGCTCACAATCACATAATCAATAATTCCCATGCATTGTTACATGGTTTTGACATCCGAATGTCCATCCTATGCAGAGGATGAAGGGAATATGTATTGGAAAGTTTCCATGAATGAAGGGGATTTGGATCTTCTTCTTTCCAATCAGAGAAAGTGGATATATATGGACATATCAATAGTGCATATACTACATCAAATCCATATAGGAATCTACATATTCAACAAAATATTCACCAAGCATATGCTTGCACAATTTTGAGGTCTCCTTGGAGTGAAGGACAGGGTTTCTTAGTAGTTGGCTTTCTTTCATTATTCATTTTTTACACATTGTACTTTGAAGGGAAGGGCGGGGGGGTGGGGGAGTGTTCCATGAGTCTTTCCCCCTTTCCTCTATTTTTCTGTGTTCATTCATTTAGATTCATTTTCAAATGGGTACCTAACATGGCCTTGTATATGAGACTCATTCTTTATTTACACAATAGTAGTGTTCAGGGGGGGTGTTGGAGTAATTACACACATACCTAGTGATTAATTTTCCTAAGTTTGATAGTCTAAGGTTGATATCTCTATCCAGAGATGGAATATTATATCCAAAGAATATTTTCTAAAAAAAAAGGGTGCCTCCTCCAAAATAAGGGTGCCTCCCTCTTCAGTTTGACTTTAGTTAAGAGTTCATTTAGACTAGTGGAGAGTTCAGTTAGACTGTGGAGGACAACTAATGCATGCAAAAATTGCTTTTCCCTCTTGCAAAAACTGTTTTTTTCAGTCTTAAAAGGAGGGTATATATCTCATGCATGTATTTTTCTCTCTCTCCTCCACATGTGTGAACTCGGTTAAATGGTGATTGCTTTGAAAATTGACTCATACTAGGTGGCAGTTAAACTGCGGTTTTTGTCAGTGACTATCTACTTCACTCTAGATCACTAGTAGGGAGAATTATCTTGGCCATGCCATTATATATGGTGCATTGAACTATTATTAGATATTATTCATGTATTTATCACTCACTAATGCAATACAATTTGTACATTCATTCTTGATTCCTTCTCTCACTCTTGCTTCTTTCTCTCTGTTTTTTTTTACAATCTTTGTGTGAATTTCTCTATCTAAATTCTCTATGAATTTCAAATGGTATCATATATTGTGAAGATAAACATTGGTTTATTTCACAACAAATTCCTCTAACTATGTTATCGGTGCAATCCTCACTCAGCAGGGACATTCAGTGGGCTATCATAATGAAATAGTATCTGATTTTTTTTGTAGATATCACGACAATGACAAAGAGATGTACTCCATTATGTAGGTATGTCGACAGTGGAAGATTTATATTATACGGAAGGAAACAATCATCCACACTAATCACAAGCCTCTACAATTCATGTAGAGACCAAGAAAGTTGCAAAATGACCACCATCAAAAGTGGTCCACATATTTCACATCATTTTCCTTGATATTTAATCATTTCCTGCTTCACGTAGCCGTGATTGAAATATTCCTTCATTTTTCAAATATGTAATATAAATGAAAAAACATTGCACCATAGTCCAATCAATACTTTAATCAACTAAATTTGAGTAAAATGGATTGTTGAAAGTCTCATCTTTTAACTTTTTCTAATATATCTCCTTAGCAACTTGTAGAAACTCTTTTCCAGATGTTGTATTTCTATATGTTGAATATTCATATATTAGAGTCATGTGGGGAGTGTTTTTATGCCTATTCAATTCACATATTGACATATACTTCTAAAGGTAAATCATGTATGGCAACGAAATACACATTTTAATTCACCAATATAAATCTCTCCTTCTCATCATCCACATTAGCTCAACATGTTTAGAAATTGGAAGAGTATTATGCTTCCTTTCCCCCTCTAAAAGTTGCAAAGAAACTTTATGAGCCTTTGATGTTGCATGGATGTTTAGACCACTAACTTGAAGAGTCGTACTTCCATCAATAGCAAATGGAGTTTCCATTTTAAATTTTACACACCATGAACACTTTATCCTTTTAACACCATTACAATCTTTTATGGCATAATCCCATGGAAATATTCTCTTCCATTTAGACTTGCATGATCTTTTCGACCTCTTGGATGTTGGTTCCTCTTCAAGAATTTATACACTATCTGATTAATGGCTTTCAAATGGATGATCATATACTTTATTTTTAGAGTTGCATGGTTCATTAGAGCATTAATGGATATCGAATGGATCTGCAAGTGAAAGATGTTTTTAATCCTTTTTAGGATGACCCAAAGGTGACATTTTTCAATCATGTATAGCTATACACAATCAATAAAATAAGGAATATAAAAATACAAATTAAGTGGGAATAAAATCATTTGTATATTAAAGTATGCAAATATGAAGGTTCATTGCATCATATTGCAAATAAGAAAGAAAAATCCTATTAATTGGTACTTCATATTATAAAATCAAAATAATGATGTACAATATCAAAGAAAAATAGTATTAATTGGTACTTTGTGTTACAAAATCAAAATAACGATGTATAATATGAAAGGAAAACCATAGTAATTGGTACTCCATTGTGTATTATATTTTCCCTCTAGACTCAATTTGATATCTATCAAAGAAAATCAAAGCAACCAAGAAGGACTGGACATAGTTATGCGTGTATCAAAATCTATAAACGAAGTACATAGTGATGCATGTACCAAAATCTATAAAATAAATAGACAGTTATGCGTTTTGAGGGCATATTGATTATAGAATTTGACTTATCTTTCCAACCAAAATAAAAATACAAAAATCTGGGGAAATTAAAATATCGAAACAAAAATCAAATATGCAAGTTAAAATAAATGAATGCAAATAGGATCCTTCTGAATGATATACGTCCATTGGAGCACACTATTTTGATGGTAGAGTTCTATAATTTAAGTAGAATAAGAAACAATAAATAAACATACAAACAAGTGAAGGATTGTCTCCTTCCTATGGAGTCTTCCATCTGTCTGCTAAAACTGGAAAGACAGGTTGAGTGTTTGTTTAGTTTCAACTTCCATTTAGCTAACCATTTGGGTCAAATTTTATAACCATGTATTGAGATTGGTTTATGTTAATATAAAAATTATCAGTTTTGTGTTGCTATGTAAAAGTTGATGAGTTGTGGAGTCATCCATTTACACACTCATAGTGATGATGATTTTATCTTCATACTCCTAACATTTTATATTTGTTCATATTGAGTGATTATCCATGTTAATATTTTTACTTCTATCCTACTTCTAATTTTATAGTTATGGATAATGAAATATGAGCCACCAAACATTGTTTTCATAGTGAAGACCGATTGTTTTCATGTTGTGTTGTAATATCCCTGCTTCCCCCGACTTGTAAATATAATTTATTTGGATAAAATATTGTGGACAGAACCATCATGAGAATTTTGGAAAAGACAATGAAATGTGTTATTAAAGTTTGTGTGTGTGTGTGTGTGTGTGTGTGTGTGTGTGTGTGTGTGTGTGTGTGTGTGTGTGTGTGTGTGTTATGTTATTAAATAAAAATGGAAAATTGCGGCATAACTCTTGAAAGGAGGTGGAAAGTATGGATCATGATGCATGAGAGGGGATGGTAAGGGGAACCAGTGATGGTTGAGATGACCTTGTCATACCAGTACGTTGCAGGATATAAATTGCTCAGACCTAGAACAGTCTTCTAGCCCATAAAAATTGAATTACCATTCAAGCTAGTATTTGGGAAGTCTTCCTCAAGAGTAAATGAGGAGATGGGAAGAGTACCCATCTGGAAAATTCTTGATATGACCCACGGAATATTGTTGGGAAAGGAAAAAAAATTCAGGAAAATCATGGGAAGAGAGCAGAGGATACACACAAGTAGGTCAGAAGACCATTAGAGAGGAAGAACAGTGTGTGAGGCTCTCTGGTTATGAGGAGAACTGAGAAATATATGCTATTATGGGTACATGAGCACTTGTAGAGTGTTTTCTAATCAAGTTGATAAACGAAGATGCAGTGATTGAATGAGAAATCACAATAGGCTCCCTTGCCTGGTGGATAGAAAACTGAACTACCAGGGCCCTGTGGGGAAAGGAAAGTAACCTTTATCCCTTGTTGTAGCTGAGAAAAAAAGGAAAATTATATCAATCTCATGGAATCATGATCTAGCTAGGGGGTGGCCAGTTGAGGAATACTCAAATAGAAAATTGTACCTATGGTTGGGTGGAAAAGATCACCCCTTTCAGCAATTGCCAACTAATTTCCAATTTCAGATAAGTGTGACTATGAGTTTTTATGTTGTATTGGTTGTTTTGTTGTAATATACATTATTTTCTTGTTCTAGATGATGGGAAATTATTTTACCTTATTTGAATGGTACAATTTGTGGCTCTGATGGTCTAGCGGCCTAGGAAATTGGAAGCAAAGCTTGAGTATCATATTGTGTATATGGTTTTTTGCCTACCTCTATTTAGAGAAGGATAATTGTTAGTAATGAGTTTTAAATGAATTTGAGAGCATAAGGCTATGACCCCTGTGTGGTTGTAAATTTCTAAAGGGACTACCTAGGGATTAAAATGGGAAATATAGAGTCAGGACAGACTCTATGGAATAACTTTGAACCTAAAAATCCCTTAGAATTTATGTTGTCCTATTACAAGATTTGGATTTTGAGGTGAAAGGAACTTCCTTCAAACCATTCTGCCTAGTGACTAAAGGTTGAAATCCGTGGCCTTAACCAAATATCAGATAAGATCTGAGAGTGTAGCCCTTAGGGGCTTGTCAAAGCTCCATATGTCCAGGACCCTAGAACCCTATGCTACGCTAAAAGGGAACTAAGATTTATAGGATTTGGGACTTAGAGATGTTGGAACCTCACAATATTCAAATCTCGTCGAAGGAAACCTGTCAAAATGGTGACGGGACGGTTGAACAACAACCAACAATTTCCTATCCATTGTTGTGGGATCCACTTTATCGTTAAACCCTGACCAACTTTTCATCCATGAAGTTAAATGAGTCATCGATCCAAGAAACATAGGGATCTTTCCTGACCATTGGATATATGCTACGGTCTAATTCAGTGTTGACCTACTCTAAGAGTGAAAAGTGTAGATTTTAACCTTGTACAATATTTTACTACAAACATATTTTCAATGAAATAACAAAAAAGATAAAATGAAAAATACACATATTAAACGGATATTTTTCCCCTGGAAACCCAAACCGGGAAAACCAACATATTCTATATCCATTCATAGTGATACATTGTTTACAATAAAATATACATATAGGATCCAGCGGCAATCAAAAACCTAACCTAATGACCTAGATTAGTCAACAACCCTAATTCCTTAACCGGAAATAGAAATACATCGGCAAAAAACATGTGTCGAAAAACCTCCCCACAATGGAAACAAAAATCAAGGTGACACGAAAAATGAGGCAAAAATGTGATACGTTTACCAAGGAAAAAACATTACTCGGTGGCATTTCCCCCTCAAATTCCCCTGCACACCTAGCGCAACATAGCAAACACTAAGGCTAGTCATGCAAATACTATAACACATACCCAACATTCTCCCACTTGTTTTTTTCTTTGCATATAGGGGGTTACAGGGTTACATAGTCAACAATCCATGACAACAATGCCCATGGACCCTCTATACCAAGAGAACTTCTCAGTGCTCACAAATTTTGTTAATGAACCTGCAACATTCTTCAAAGTGTCCACCTTCATCAGCAACACTTTCTTTTATTCAACCATGTCTATCAGAAAGTAATATTGAATATCAATATGTTTTTCTTTGAATGATAAGTTGGGTTCTTCGCCAAAAAAATTGCACTTTGACTGTCACAATCTATCCTTACAGCTTTTTGTACCAATCCAATACCTGAACACAATCTTTGTAACCATATTGTTTCTGTACTTGCATGAGTGTTTGCCATATCTTCAACTTTTGTAGTTGAAAGTGCCACTATAGCCTGTCATTTTCTAATCCAACTGATTGCTCCTCCAAACAGGTTAAACACATACCTGTTTGTAGATCTTCTACAATCCAGATATCTAGCCCAGTCTACATCCACAAAGCCATGTAAGTCCAACACTATCTGTAACATCCCCTACCATCCACGTCGAGGCATGCTACACGAGAGAACACTTTTTCTCTCTCTGCGGAACATATTGTAACATACACAGCATCCAATTGAGCTATGCCACATAAATTTTTCGAACTGCATGCAATTAAAACATATACACATAGAACTCTTTCATAAAATTATATATAAACGTAAACAAATAAATGCATTTCGTAAATGCACAGATTCATATTGAAATAACAGTAAACATATACATGCAGCATATCCAAGAAATACCCATAAATATAAAGATGGTTGTAAACACACATAGGATAAACCCATAAAAATAAACATGTAAATGTCAATGCACATGTAAATTAATCACACAATTGACACTTATCATGGTAAGAATATCACCAATTGTGTGCAGACCTTCCACGAACCTCCCAGCCTTAGACCACACTTCTCATCACTCTCGGCAGTGGGTCACCCCCGAGCTGGGACTAAACTCCACCCGGGTAAAGGGGTTCCTAACCAGGCTAATGGCTCATAGACAACAGGAAATAATCTCTCACAAGTGCCCACTCAAACTAACAGCCTATAGTCCCTCATTCCCCATAGGCATGTCCCACCCATGAAGTGTTCCCTTTTCTACTCAACAGTCCTTCGGCTGCCCCACTTCCTTTCCGAGTTTCAACAACAGGACAGACAGGAAGTCTCAGAGCCCTGTAGTTGTAGTTTAGCACCTTCAGGAAATCAATTCCCAATAATTCTCTCACCCAGTGATGAATTTGTCATGGGCTTGACAACATGCCTCTTCAATCTAGATCCTGAGTTAACCAACTACACAAACCAATATGGCTATGGATATAGGTTAAGGTACCGTGACATGAAGGTATGGAAGATAGCTCCATGAGTGTTCGAATGCCCATGGATGATTCATTGGATGACTGAATGATGGATACAATGATGGAAAGCATGATGGGAAATGAACTAAGTCCAAACAATATTTATGCGTGTCCCCAACTTGACACTTGTCATGTTGGGAGCTACTTTGTCCCACTTGTCCCCAACTTTAGAACATAGGATAAAATAATTTCCCATACTTTATGATTTAAGGAATATTAATATAATTTTCTTTTTTGGCTTAATCTCCCTAGCTTATCCCCTTTTCCTTAACTTTTACCACCCCCCCATTTCCCTAACTAGTGGAGTTTAGTCCCCCATACTCTTTTATCGTGGTCAATCTGCATGCATCGATGTATTTTATATTAATTATGAGACATATACAAAAATAGATGCACTGGACTTTATCATCTAGGCTCTTTGTCCTAATCATCACAAAACAGGCTCACCAACCTATAAAACATAGAATATACACAAAGGCTCATTGGCCTCAATATCAGGCACACTTAAGATGTTGCGCGTGGTATCCTGGAATGTGCACACTTCCTCATTTTACTGCGCATCACATGCATGCACTATGCCATGAAAGATGCATACAAAAAAAAAATATCAAACAACTCACCAACTTAAGTACATTTTCATTTACATTACAATTGGGTTCGGCCTAGGGATATTACAATCCCCTCCCCTTATTTATGCACTGTCCTCAGTGCATTAAGTACACAATACAACAAAATTTTCAAAAATCCTCAAAAAGATGTGGGTATTATGCCCGCATTGCATCCTCATGCTCCTAAGTAGCGTCCTCAGGACCGTACCAGCTCCATTGGACCTTTACAAGCCCTATGGCTCAATTCCAAAGCTGTTTGATTTTCTGGTCCAAAATGCGTACCGGATGCATTTGAAAAGTGCCTTCTTGCTCCACCTGAATCACATTCCAATCAATTACATGATTAGCATCAGGTATATATCTCTTGAGCAATGATACATGGAATACATTATGAACAGACATAGATGCAGGCAATGTAATCATATAAGCTACTGGACCAATCCTCTCTAGGATTTCAAATGGCCCACAAGAGCGAGATTCCAACTTTGAACAATTTCCCAACTTCAGGGAACTTCTGTTGGCCTTCACTTTCAAAAATACATGGTCCCCAAATTTAAATTACTTGTGAGTTATGCCCTTATCAGCATATCTTTTCTGCCTATCTTGGGCAGCCTTTAAATTTTTATTTATTTTCAACATTTTCTCCTCCATTGCCCTGAGTAAATCTGGCCCAATCACTGCTCTATCTGTTGGGCTATCCCAACTTACTGGTGTGTTTCACTTTCTTCCATAAAGTGCCTCAAATGGGTCCATCTTTAGAGATGCTTGGTACCCATTGTTATAAGAAAACTCTACCAAGTGTAGGTAGTCTTCCCATTTTGATGGTTTATCCATCACATACATCCTCAACATATCCTCAATCACTTGATTCACCCTCTCTGTTTGTCCATCTGATTCTGGATGATAATTTGTACTAAAATTCAAATTTGTTCCAAATCCATTAAATAATCCCTTCCAAAATTTTGAGGTAAATTTTGGATCTCTGTCAGACACAATTGTCTTGGGTATGCCATGTAATCTAGCAATTTCTCTCATATAAACATCAACAATGTTGGCTACCTTGTGAGTGAGATTAACTGGAATAAAATGGGCAGCTTTAGTAAGCTTATCAACCACTACCATGATAAAATCATGTTGCTTGTTTGTTCTGGGAAGTTTGGTAATGAAATCCATTTTTACAACTTCTCATTTCCACTCAGGAATGGGTAATGGTTGTAGCAAACTATTTGGGTGTCTATGCTCAACCTTTACCTTTTGACATTCCAAACATTTGGCAATAAAATCATAAACTTCTTTCTTCATGTCTGGCCAATAATATTGGCTCTTGACAGCTCCAATAGTTTTCTGATAACCTAGGTTCCCATCATAAGGTACATTAAGCATTTCTCTCAATATCAGATTTTTCAATTCCTTGGAATTTGGTACATAACTTTTGCCCCTATACATGAGAATTTCATCATTATCTAGCTTGTATTCTTCAATTTTCTGTTGTAAATTACCTTGCTATAATTTTGCCACTAATTCCTTGTATTGCAAATCTAATTTTGCAACCTCTAAAATTCTATGTTTCAAATCTAACATGCTAATGGTTGTAGCATGTATTTCATGCACTCTCTTGCTGAGTGCATCAGTGACTTTGTTCTCTTTCCCCTTGATATGATTTATATTAATGTCATATTCATTTAGAAATTCTAACCATCTGCTTTGTCTAGCATTTAGAGTTGGTTGATCAAATAAATATTTCAGACCATTATGGTCTGTTCTTAACTCAAACCTTTTGCCCATGAGGTAGTGTCTCCATTTCCTCAAGGCATGCACTATGGTTGCCAACTCCAAATCATGAGTGGCATAGTGTCTTTCATGCTCCTTCAACTTTATTGATTCATAACATATAACGAACCCATTTTGATTGAGAACTCCACCAAGTCCTTCTTTACATGTGTTTGTGCATAAAATGAAGTCTTCATTTGGGTTTGCAAACCTTAGTATTGGAGAACTTGTTAATAATTGTTTCAATTGTTGGAAACTCTTTTCGCAATCCAATGTCCAGTGAAACTTCACAGCCTTCTTCTGTAAAGAAGTGATTGGGTGTGCAATCTTTGAGAATCCTTCAATAAATCTCCTATAGTAGCCTGCAAGGCCCATGAATGATTTGACCTCTACCACATTCTTTGGCATTGATCATTCTCTAATGGCTTCTATCTTCTCAAGATCCACTGCTATCCCATCCTTTGAAATGATATGTCCCAAATAATTAATTTGCCTCTGATAAAATGAGCACTTGCTCAATTTGGAATACAACTGATGTTCCCTTAGTACTTGCAACACAATCATCAAATGATGCTCATGCTCTTCTTCTGACTTGGAATATACAAGGATTTCATCCAAAAAGACAATGACAAACTTGTCTAAATATTCTCGGAAAACACCATTCATTAAGAACATGAAAACAGTTGGTGCATTTGACAACCCAAATGACACCACTATGAACTCATAATGACCATACTTTGTTTTGAAGGTGGTCTTGTTGATATCTTCCTCTTTAATCCTTACCCGAAGGTATCCTGACCTCAGATCCATCTTTGAAAATATCTTTTCATATTTCAACTGATGAAAGAGGCCATCAATCCTTTCCAAAGGATACTTGTTCTTTACAGTCACTTTATTCAACTGTCTAAAATCAATGCACAATCTTAATGTCCCATCATTCTTCTTCACAGACAATGCTGGGGCACCCCAAAGTGACACACTTGAGCGTATATACCCCTTCTTCAAAATTTCTTCAAGTTGCATTTGCAACTCCTTCAGTTATGGTGTACTCATTCTGTAAGGAGTCTTTGGAACTGGAGCTGCTCCAAGCATTAAATTTATAGAGAAATCAATATATCTCTTTGGGGGTAGTCCTGGTATCTCCTTGAACACATCTTCAAATTCTTCCAGAACTGCATGATCTTCCAAATTTATCTTTAGGTGTCTCATCCATATGAGCTGCAAATATTTGACACCCTCTTCTGTAACATTTCTTCAGCTGCAACACTGAAATTTCTCTCATGGTTACTACTCTGGGAATTCCCTACACTTTCCTTAGGCTCCCTTCTTCATCCAAGCAAGTAAATTCCTTGATATGACAATCTAGGATAGCATGATGTTGGTCCAACCAATCCATCCCAATTAGAAAGTCATAGGAACCTAAAGGCAAGATGTTCAAATCCACCCTGGTGTTCATCCCATTCATGTCCATAAGACATGACTTAACCATATCATTAACTTTTCTTTTGGATCAGGTAGCTAGCTGCACCAACCAAGATTTTCCATGCTTGCTTCTTGGCAAGTGCAAACTTTCCACCATATTAAGATATATATAACTATGACTAGCTCTTGAATCAATTAAAATAGCAATGGTTTAGTTGTTGATCATACCTTTCACTTCAATCATATGTGACTGATACTCTGATTGCTTGTCGTCCAGGGCTGGATAGATCCTTTGTACATTTTTGCCCATATCCTCCTCAGTTTCAGCTTGTTGCACATTGTGAACAGTCCTCAATTTTTCACCTATGTGAGGACAATCTCTGAACATATGATCTCCTTTACAACCCCAACATTGAATAGGTGGTTGCCTTGGCCTTTGACCCCCTACCTCAATCATTCTGGGTTCTCTATAAGTTGGTTGTCCCTGAGTATTATTTCTGAAGAATGGTGGCTTAGTTCCCTTCTTCCTCTGATCCATCTTGAATTTCTTCTTGTCTTCCCAAGCTTTTTGGAAAGTTGGCCTTGATTTTTGTTGATCATATAGGCATTTAGCTTGCCTTATGGTCTCCTCCAATGTCTTGGGATCATCATACTATATTTTGTCACTGATGAATGGTGGAAATCCACTCAAATACCTTTGAATCTTAACTGTCTCATCCTTGATGAAAGAAACATACTTCAGCAGTTCTAAAAACCTTCTTTCATATTCATCTATGGTCATACTCCCAAGCTTGACTTCAAAGAACTCTTTCATTTTCTTGTCATAGTATCTCTTTAGTCAAGTATTTCTTCTCAAAATACTTCTTGAATTCTCTCCAAGTAACACTTTTCACTTTAATGTGTTGCACCTGCACAAGCTGATCCCACCACATGGATGCCTTTCCCTTGAGTTGATAGGTGGAAATTCTTCCTTCTGCATGAGATCAATAATTATGCAATTGAAAATACTTTCTCATGCCCAACAGCCATGTATTTGCATCTTCATCCTTCTTGTGCTCACCATCAAATGTAGGAGGTTTGATTTTGTTCATTTCTCCTCGTAGCTCATCCACCCCATACCTCTTATGCTTCTTGACAGGGGATGGAATTAAGTTGGTGTGTGCTATCTTATTGGAATGCCTCAGGGAGTGATGGTGATGTCTTCTAACGATTCTTGTTCTTTTTTTCTCATCAGGAGACTTGTGACTTCCTGATTTGCTTGAGCCACTCTCCTTATCCAATTTCTTTTGTATTATGTTCAAGCTCTGCATTAACTTCACGTTGAAGTCATATTGTTGCCTTTTTTGATCTCATAAGCCTTTCATTATCATATTTATGTCTTTGGACATCCTTCTGCAAATTTTTAATGGTCTCTACCATATTCATCTTTTCATCCCTTCCTTCTCCATGTCCATTGGAGTTTGTTCCTTCAATGCCCAAATGGACACTCATCCTTATGATTTCATATCCTTGGATGTAACTCCCCTATGCCTCTTCCATTCCTCTGGAATCTGTGTTGATCCTAATCTTTTCTAGCTATTGTTAACTCTGCAAAATCTACAACAAAAAAATCTTTGTCAAGCTAATTGTTTCAACAATTCTATGAAAAATATGAACCGTTTTGGTTCAATAATATATCAGAATTATTTCTTCTAATTTCCTGAAAAATTGAATGCCCAAATCGATTTTCTAGGTGAATAATTATATTCTACTATCCAACACCTTTCTAACGCCTACTCCCATGCTCAATTCCGAGTCTTGAACAGAAAGTTATCGTTATTTTAAATTTGCCATTAATTTTTCTGTTCACTCTTCAACTTGGCACAACTTTGCGCTATAATTATGCATTTTTGCACCTACTCCATTGGTGTTCTCGTAATATCTCAATTGGGTTTATTCATATATATATTATGGACACTCTATCCAATTTTCACCTTTTTCTGGGTTCTTGGATGCTAGTTACAGCCTGCTGAAGTTCTAAGCCAATTTGTGTTTTTGGTCTGGAATGCTACAAGTACCTTCTTTTCATTATTAAACATATTTAACATGCCCAAAAATTTAATTCAACTCTGGGACTGTCTTCTATGGTTCAATATATTTCCATGGACTGCTCCTTCTCCTCAATCTGATTCCGGAGCAGAAAGTTATGGTTGTTTGAAGTTATATGGGTCTTAAAATTTACCCTCCACTGTTTGTGTTGTAACTTTCTCATAAAAGATCTGTTTGACGAATGGTTTAAACCATTATAAAGCTATCTCCGAGCTCTTTTATTTGAGTTGCAAAGACAGAGTATACTTTGGTATACTATGTTCTCATGGTTTTTGAGTACCTAAAAATGTTCTTAAGGGCCTCAAAAACATGTTGCAAAAAGATGACGTTTAAATAGTATAAAATGTCACGGAAATTCGTTGGTTTCCACTGTTGTTCACCCTCCAAATGACTTTGCGCGCATAAATTTCAATCTGTACACCCATATTTAGCATGTGCAACAACACCACTAGGTAAATTGTGCTCCGCGCACGTGTAATCACTATGCATCACTTCTCTATTGCGTCAATAACTTGCGCGCACTACTTTTGTGTCACGCATTAATCTACCGTGCAAAATTTTGGTTATTGCACTATTACCCATTGTGCACAATTTTTGTATCATGTGTTGATCTTCCCCGCGCATTTCAATCTACGTGTTGCCCATGCCAAAGTTTAGTACGTCCCCACCACGCACAATGTAACAACCCTAATTAATTATTTAATTATCATTATTAATAAATATTAGTTTAATGAATTATTAAAATAGATTTTTTTGAAGAATTATTTTATAATATAATTGTTATTGGTAGTTGAAACAATTTATGGGGGGATAAGGTGGTTGAGTGATTAATGAGGGGAAGGCGGTTGGATAAGGGAGGAGAAGGAAGATAAGGCAGGGGAGAGGACTCGGAAAGAGGGAGGTCTTTTTGGTTGAGTGATATTTTTAATTTATGAGAAGGTGAGAAATTTGGAGAGGGAGAAGGGAAGGGAGGAAGCAGTTTGGCCTGCATCTGTTTTTCTTACAACTTACTTGAGGACTCTCACAAGGGCGCATGTTGCTAGGAATTTTGGGCTTGGGGTCCAAGAAACCATAAGGAATCCTGGGGCTAGGGAGCCGAAGAGGTTGTTCCTAGTTGACAGGAAGGCTAATCAGTTTGGGAATGATTCATCAACTTCAGTCCAGCTTCAATTCAGCATCAGGTTATGCTTCAGTTCAGCATCAAGTTGAGGTAAACACATTTCATTATCATTATGTTCATTATTATATTGTTGTTTATGTTCATCATTATACTGTTGTTTATTTTCATCTTTATATTGTTAAAACTATCAATTATTATACTGGTAAATAAAGAAGTGATTAAGATAGAGTTTATGTAATTATATTTATGTTTTATGAGGCTATGTATGCACAGGCCTTACAGATGGTATCAGAGCAAATTTTAAACACTGAATCCTTGAGGGCCTACCTAGAAGTGAAATGAAAACAATTCAGCAAAAAAAAAAAGAGATACCATACAATTTAATCAACCAGAAAACTAAGAGTTTCTTAAGCTGGATTAAAAAAAAAAAAAAAATTGAACTTTCTTTTCATGTAGAAGTAATATATCTTTTCTTTTATAATAAAAAAAAAAATTACAATAAAAATGGTTTACATTGACAAGAATTCAAGAGCTCACGGTTGGAAAACAACTGAGTAAAAAGTTCAAGCACTCACAGTTGGAATGGAACTGAGAAAATTGTTCCTTATTGCAAAGCATCATATTGTACAGTTTTCATGTCATTTAGACCATTAGAACCTACCCAAAATTGAAAACACAGTCCAAACCCTTGTAAACATCCTTGAAACCCTTGGTAATAATCTAAAAACTGAGAAAAAAAAACCAACCTAGAAATCTAAGAAAATAAAAAAGTATGTGGTGTAGAGAAGATATCCTACATATCTATTCCAATGACTTAGATTCGTTTGTTCCCTGTCACAACCTTCACCCATAGAGGAAAAAGAATTTTTCACATGTAGAGACCGTTTATTAATCTATGAAAATATCCATCTGTAAGAAAGACAAGAAATTAAAAGGGTTAGAGAAGCCATATATAAGTATGTAACATAAATTCTATAACATATAAAGGAATATAAAAATAAAATAAAAAAATGAAATATATGTATATATAAATGTTGGCTTAGTATTAAAATAAACTTAGGATTTACCTTCAAATAATATATATGGTTTGGGAGACAAAATTGGTTTTAAATATATAAATAAATAAATAAGAACTTTTATTTTTATATAAAAGACAAATAAAGTTGGATTATATTATATTTAAACAATAAATACAGTTAACAAGCCAATTCTAAGTGGTGGCCAAGTCAAGGTATATACATTGCATGTTCAAAAATAAAACTAAGGCAAAGGTCGAAAACATGACCATGGAATAAATGGTTGTTAAGCCAAGCGCAAGTATTAACTTCTTTATGGAAAAGCACACCTTGAGCAAACTATTATTCCTTTCACTTCACTTGACAATATATTTTTCCTAGATCGACCTGCCAAAACTTAAATCATTATTACGAACAGAGAAACCTCAAGGCTACTGTAAATCCACTGGGAATCAAACCTAGAGCCTCTAGTTTCAGAGAGAAGCGCCTTATCATTCGACCACAGAGTCTCCAAAGATGGAGCAGAGTCAAGCTAACAGGCTCATGCCCTAGCCGAATAGTAGAGGAGCGATGGGATAGATTTAATGCATAATAATAATAAATTTCAGGTCGATCCCTTATCTTCCCTTGTCGTAATCGAGTGACCCATAGGCATGGCAGAAATCAAATAGTAGAGGAGGCAGCATGCATGGATTGAAAGAAATCTCGAATCACTCCATGTGTTTTAGTTTTTTATTGTCGCCGCTCTTAGGTAGGCGAAACCCTCGTACCAGGTAGTCAAACCCTCCTTCGGCGACCAAACCCTCCCACCAACCAGTGCGGGGCTTTAAAAAAAAAAATAGAAAAATATAGAGTGGTTTTCCACAGGACCTACATGGCAGTGATTATCCAAACAGAGAAAGGTTTGCGTGGAAGCCATGGCCACACCCTTGAGCGGTCGGCCATGGATCCATGGATGCACTCTAACCTCCACTCGAAACCCTGAGAAAAACCGCAAGCGAGGGAAGAAAATGAAAATTTCAGAAGAGAATTGAGCGAGGAAAAGGATAGCTCAGTATTTTAGGGTTTTCATTGTCACGAGGAGGGTAACACACGTGGGCCTCATGCAAGGCTCTGTGTCAACTCCATTTTACTCTTATTGGTTTACAAATTGGGTTAAATGTTTTATTTATTTTATTTAAAATATATAATAATAATAATCTATTTTTAAGGTCATGGTCAAGTGATTTGACTGGTAAAGTCTACGAAAATATACATACCCTACCCCACTCTGAATTTGAACATATAACCTCTTAAGAGAAAACACATGTTCTTAACCATTAGACCCACTCAGACTATATATATATATATAATATTTTATTTTTATTGTAATATTATAATATATTATAATTATAATATTGAAAAGTAAAATATTATTTATATTTAGAATTAATAAATAAGGTTATTTATTGATTAATGTTTTAGTATATATGTATATAATAATGAATTAAAATCAAAATGTTGTACATTTGGTATTAATGGTTAAAAAAAAATACATTTGGTATTAATGTGGTATTAATGGTAAAAAAAAAAAAAAAAAAAAAAA
>ML777156.1:717166-730327 GCA_009831015.1 Picea engelmannii
ATGCATTTTTTTAATGTTTTAGTATATATATATATATATATATATATATAATGGGTTAAAATCAAAATGTTGTACATTTGGTATTAATGGTTAAAGAAAAGAAAAAGAAAGAAAAAAATATTTTTTTTAATAATTTATATAATATTGTTCATTAATGTAAGAGTGTTAATTGATTAACTAATTAATTATAATTTATAATCGTCAAATTATAGTATATTTTATTAAAAAATATATATGAGAGATAAAAATATTGGTGTGCAATGGTATTTATATGTAAGTGGTTAAATGAGAATAATATAAGAAGTCGTTAAGGATAATGCTAATAAAATACATGATGAAAAGGTTAATGGTTAAATTGATATCTAGCATAATACAAATAGAGATATAGAGATGTAGAATTAAAATATGCATATATGACGGGGTGTTGTTTAACTGTTTTATCTTTTGGGTTTGTTTTTTTTGTGTGGATAAAAGTTTTTTTTTAGTTGATAAAAGTGGATTTAGTGTGTTAAAAAAAAAAATCATAAGGAACTTGAATTATATAGAATTAATCACTCAAATCTGTGGACTCAACAAATTCTTGATAGTGTTGATATGGAAAACAAATAATGTAAAAGTAAAAGTAATGAATAGTGATGTTAGTGTAATAAAAAGGATAGTGATTTAGTAAAGTAAGAAAATGATATGATAATAAAGGAATAAATAAGAAAAGGGTATGATAATAAAGAGATAAATATAAGATTTATATATGATAGTGTTATATGGAAAACAAGTAATGTAAAAGCAAAAGTAATGAATGATGATGTTAGAGTACTATATAAAGGATAAAGGATAGTGATTTAGTAAAGTAAGAAAAGGGTATGATAATAAGGAATAAATATAAGATTTATAAGATTTATAATGTAGGTAAAGATAAATTGGATACTATAGGTGTCCATGTGTGGTGAACTTAGAACTTGAGTTTAAATATGTGATAAGCAAAGTATTGATCAATTTTTATCTTCCAATGTTGAGATAAGTCAATTCATGTTTAATTATTGAGTTGACTTAATTGTAGCAAAGTAGTGGAATTCAAGTATATCTTGTAAAGGATCAATAATTTAGTAAGATATAATGGATATATAATATGTTAATTATAAAAAGAGGGTGTAATGAATTATAACATACAATAATAATATTAGGATAATTAATGGATAATTGTGGAGGGGGGGGGTAATGTATAAATGTGCAGGGTGATAATATAATGGAAATGTAAGGATGAAGTAGTATATATAACTTATTTAAGGGATTAAATAATGTATGGTAGTGGATTAGATATATAAATGAGTGTGAATATGAAGTAGAGTAAATATAAGGGATTTATACTTGGTACACATGGGAGTGTATAGAGTAGGATGGTGATGGTATAAAAGTTAACAAAAAAAAGTAATAGACAAGTGTTGATAAGAAGATAAAGTACATAACAAGAAAGGGAGTAGGCAAAATTGTGTATTCAGTGATTAGAGTAATAGATTCAAAGGATGAAGAGAGTAATGTACAATATGTTGAGTAAGAAAATAAAGTAAAATAATAAGTGAGTATAAATAGATAGAAGTATATGGACAAGTGCAAGGATATGTTATAAGTAAGATTAAATAATAAAGTACATAATAAATAAGATCAACACATGTTAAGGGGATGAATATAATATAAATAAAAATAGTGTTTGTGTTTGTAATGAGTAAGGATGTTGGGTAAAGATTGGTTGATTAAAGCAATTATGCAAGGGAAATAACACAAATGATTGGGCTATTTAATGATATAATATAAGGAACTTTAGCGAACTATAGAGAAAATGTTATGGAGTAGTAGTAGTATAATGAAAATCCTAAGGGATGCCATAAGAGGACCTTACACATTGTATTAAGAGGGTCTTTGTTGCAAATATGGAACTTGAGTAGAACGATAATGGAAATATTGCAATGATATGTCGTATTACATCATGGTTTGTGATATGGTATTTAGACGAATTGTTAACAGTTGACATGATATTGACCCAACTTGTTCTTAGTTATGCATTGATTGTTAAGTCAAATTTATTTTTTTTACTAAGGGATTATGGCAATAGGTGCAAATGACTAAAATAATTACTATCTGCCACCACTTTGTGTGAATATGACATTGCATTTAAATCCAAAATTTTGCAAGAAGAAATGCATTCTTGGCGTAACATTTATGATGTTCACTTAAAGGGAAATTTACCTATTACTTAGTAGAAACCAATTTACAAGTTGAATTATAAACAATGGGAATGTTCATCCCACTACTGAAATTATTTCGTAGTAAGAGAAAGGAATTTGAAAAGTGTTAGCGATGCACCCAAAAAGGGAGAGAGGCCAAAGTCGGTAAGTATCATGTAGGTACAAAAGATATAAAGTTGAGACATGTGAAGAACAATTGTGAGAAAATAATGCCTTAAAGACAAGTAATTGTAGAATGTAGAATGGAACCTAGTAAGAAATTGATTCTTGATCCGGAGATACTCACTAAAGCAAGGTAGACATGGTGCTCGTTACTTATAGGCATGTTTGTAATAGTTAATTATTGATAGAAAGCATGATTTTCCTTGACTATGATGAAAATAATACTATACTAAACTTTTAACTTGGCCAAGGCCTAGTTTATATGACTTAAGAGGAAAGTGAGATTGAGGACAATGGCCAAACTATAAAGTGACGACATCACATGACATTCATTTAGCGGTATCTTTAGTTAATATTCCTAAGTATGGGAAACTTTTGTGTTGTATGCATTGTATCACTCGAGTCAGGGTGATAGTCAATTCAATGATAATTGGTTATAATTATTGAGATATTCCAGGTGGAATCATATGCCTGATTTAATGAAATTGTAATCGAATTAGATATAAGATTCACTTACTAAAGAACTGATAATGAGATAAGATTCTAATTGGTTGTCAAACTAGTAGACTATACTTTAAATATGGAACTTAGGAGGAATGAATATATAAGAGAAATGTGACTTATCATTAATTAAATTAAAAGTGGTAATAAAATAGAGTCATGACATAGTAAGGTGGTTGTTAAATAGAGGTAGTCTCAATCAATATATTAATAGACTAAACATGTTTTAATCAAGTAAAGGTCCAATCAGACTAGTATAACACATGGTTTTCTATCATAGAAGACACATAGAAGTTTTTTCATGAATCTTTCATCATATTAAGGATAACCATAACTTTGCGACAAAGTTTCTTGAAGGTTGGGTGTATGTAACGCCACCTTTTGACTTAGACAACTAGGATTACCTGAGGCCTAATCACCTTTATTTTCTATTCACTGTGAAACTATTAATGATACACTCGAACTTTTAAGACGTATGAACCTATATGAATGTTTAATGTTATTTAAATGATGATGGATATTATGCAATCTATTATGTGAATGCCAATTCTATGAATGTTTAACGTTATTTGAATGATGATGGATATTATGCAATCAATTATGTGAACAAAAATTCTATGAATGTTTAACGTTATTTGAATGATGATGTATATGATGCAATCTATTATGTGAATGAAAATTCTATGAACGGTTAACGTTAATTGAATTATGGGGATATTATGCGATCTATTTTTAACTTGAAATTTTGACATTTAAAGTTGTTGGTACATGGATACCGAATTGAGATTTTGGTATAATACATTTACATGATGATAATGCATAGATATGCATGAGTTGTGTTATAGACTAATCTGTAGGTCAATGGGCTATGAAATAGCCAAAGGATAATGGTAATAAAAGTGGATGTCATGACCACCGACCAAGAAACAATATGGTATGAATCTTTGTATGTGAAATTATGTTGGTTCGAATGCATTGCTATGATATGTGGACTAGTGCAGGTTTTTCAGGTGGTGAAACTGCCTAAAACTGAATATACGATGACAAAATTCCCAACAACATAGTGCCACTGTATAGTCCATGGTAGTGTGTGGACCCTAGTCCTATTAGGAGGGGTGGAGGCATTTCCCACCATGTATCCTATGAAACCTGGAGTCATGGGAGGATGGTGTTAGATCACGCTCCCCTAGATGTGTGATGATGACTGTCAATTGCCTACTCGGGAATCTTGGTCAAGAGAGTGACACTTCCGCTTACGGGTTCTATTTGGATTTAGGTCAATATAGTTGATGCTCCAAGATAGTCCAACAGAGGAAGGATAGGAATGGAAGAAGTAAGTAAGTTAAGGAGAGGAAGGATGAATATAAATAGTTGAGAGTGTATGGAGATTTGCCTTATAGTGGAATTTATTGTTTTCCCTTCTGAAAAGAAAATATGTATATATGTATATTCATAATTACTTAACTGAACTACAATTGTCTAAATGAACATTGTTGAGCTAAATTATTATAATTAAGGGATTTTGCAAACATTTGATTGGTTTATTATCTTTTATAAAATGAATAGTCTTGTTGATTGGATTGGATGCATACAAGAATTACTATAGGATTTATAATTATTGTCATTAGTACATGCGCGAGACTTGTATGTGCGAGCTACACATTCATTTCTTGCACATGTACACTAGTATGTATGAGTTTTATTTTGTGCTTACTTATTAATAATGTTATTTATTGGATATGAATGTATGAACACTGTGTCATTTCCCTTGTATTGTAAATTACTCTAACTTTGGGACGAAGTTTCTTGAAGGGTGGGTGTATGTAACAACCCTAATTAATTCTTTAATTATCATGATTAATAAATATTAGTTTAATGAATTATTAAAATAGATTTTTTTGAAGACTTATTTTATAATATAATTATTATTGGTAGTTGAACCAATTTATGGGGGGGATAAGGTGGTTGAGTGATTAATGAGGGGAAGGCGGTTGGATAAGGGAGGAGAAGGAAGATAAGGCAGGGGAGATGACTCGGGAAGAAGGAGGTCTTTTTGGTTGAGTGATATTTTTAATTTATAAGGTGAGAAATTTGGAGAGGGAGAAGGGAAGGGAGGAAGCAGTTTGGGTTGCATCTGTTTTGCTTACAGCTTACTTGAGGACTCTCACAGGGGCACATGTTGCTGCAAATTTTGGGCTCGGGGGCCAAGAAATCGTAAGGAATCCTAGGGCTAGGGAGTCGGAGAGGTTGTTCCTAGCTGGCTGGGAAGTTAATCAGTTTGGGCAAGATTCATCAACTTCAGTCCAGCTTCAGTTCAGCATCAGGTTGAGCTTCAGTTCAGCATCAAGTTGAGGTAAATACATTTCATTATCATTATGTTCATTATTATACTGTTGTTTATGTTCATCATTATACTATTGTTTTTGTTCATATTTATACTGTTAAAACTATCAATTATTATGCTGGAACAATATTATTATGTTGGTAAATAAAGAAGTGATTAAGATAGAAGTAAATAAGATAGAGTTTTTGTAATTATATTTATGTTTTTATGAGGCTATGTATGCACAAGCCTTACACACAAATACACTACACGCACCCTTAACTAAACTGCCGCGCGACAACATATACCCACATTGCGCGCGCACCAACCAAACTCCTCTGCACTCTGCCAATACTGCGCACACCATGTGCGCCATTAATATGTGTGTACACATCACGTGCCAGTATTACACATGCATCAATCAATCCACACCGCGCAATGTTAACTTTAGCGCACGCACCTGTACACCAACATTTTTTCGTGCGACGACAAAATTTAATGCACGCACCCACACACCAACATTTTTTGACGTGACACCAAAATTTAGTGCGCGCACCAGAACACCAACATTTTCCCGCGTGGCGCCAAAATTTCGTGCGTGCACGAGCACGCCACTATTTTTCTGCACGATGCCAAAATTTAGCGCGCACTTTAGCATGCCAACACTTTTTTGCGCGACACCCAATTTTTACATAACACAATTGTTTTACAGTGCAACATGCATTTTTAGTGCGCCCACCTGCACACATTCATTTTTATGCGCATCAATTCCTCGTGAATTCCGCTACATAAATTTGGGGCTTTCTCTAACTTTTTCCCCAAATTACCATAGACATTTTGCAACTATGAAATTTGTTCAATTTCACCCTGATAACACCAGTTCAACCTCTGTAACAACAAATCGTTGTGGGTTGTCATCTCTTAAATGGATTTTTCCCAAACTCAAGTCACGAATTGAGAATTTTAACTACTAATCTCGCTCCAACTGTCATGGCTTCACTGTAACTTCAAATTCAACCAATTCAAGGTCTGAATTTGCTAGAATAGATATTAAACCAATAATATCTCACCACTTGGCCGAATTTCTCCATTTTCTCATGAATTTAACAACAGAAATTGGGGCTTTTTCCCAATTCTACACAATTGTTGTTACTTTTTACCATGGATTCTCTGCAACCCAAAATTTGGCCACTTTGAAATAAATCTTGTGTAAAAAATTTCTTCACTCAACTTGCTCGACCCATCCAGGCTCAGTGTTGAAAACTGAAGCTTTGATACCATATTGTAACATCTTCGGCCACCCACACTAAGACATGCTACACGAGAGAACACTTTTATTCTCCTTGTGGAACATACTGTAACATACCCAGCATCCAACTGAGCTATGCCACATAAATTTTTCGAACTGCATGCAATTAAAACATATACACACGTAACTCTTACGGAAAATTATATATAAACGTAAACAAACAAACAAATTTCGTAAATGAATGGATTCATACTGAAATAATAGTAAACATATACATGCAGCATATGCAGGCAATACTCATAAATATAAAGACAATTGTAAACACACATAGGATAAACCCATAAAAATAAACACATAAATGACAATGCAACATGTAAATTTATCACACAATTGACACCTATCTTGGTAATAATATCACCAACTGCATGCAAACCTTCCATGAACCTCCAAGCCTTAGACCACACTACTCATCACTCTTAGCAATGGGTCACCCCCAAGCTGGGACTAAACTCCATCCAGGTTAAGGGATTCCTAACCAGGATAATGGCTCATAGACAACAGGAAAGAATTCATCACAGGTTCTCATTCAAACTAACAGCCTATATTCCCTCATTCCCCACATGCCTGTCCCACCCAGGGAGTGTGCCCCTTCTATGCTCAACATTCCTTCAACTACCCCACTTCCTTTTCGAGCTTCAACAACAGGTTGGACAGGAAGTCTCAGAGCCCCGTAGATGCAGTTTAGCAACTTCAGGAAATCAATCCCCAACAATTATCTCACCCAAAGAGGAATTGCTCACAGGCTTGACAACCCGCCTCTTCAATCCATCTCCCGAGCTAACCAACTACACAAACTAGTATGGCTATGGATACAGGTTCAGGTATCGTAACATGAAGGTATGAAAGATAGCTCCATGAGTGTTCGAATTCCGATGGATGATTCACTGGATGACTGAATGATGGATCCAATGATGGAAAGCATGATGGGAAATGAACTAATTCCAAATAATGTGTATGCATGTCCCCAAATTGACACTTGTCATGTTGGGAGCTACTTTTCCCACTTGTCCCCAACTTTAGAACTTAGGATAAAATAATTTCCCATACTTTATGATTTAAGGAATATTAATATAATATTCATTTTTGTCTTAATCTCCCTAGCTTATCCTCTTTTCCTTAACTTTTATCCCCCCCCCCCTTTCCCTAACTAGTGGATTTTACTCCCCCATACTCTTTTATCATGGTTTGTCTGCGCGCAGCGATGTATTTTATATTGATGATGAGACATATACAAATATAAGTGAACTGGCCTTTAGCATCTAGGCTCTCCATCCTAATCATCACAAAACGGGCTCACCAGCCTATAAAATATATCATATACACAAAATATCGTTGGACTCAATATTGCGCGCACTTAAGATGTTGTGCGCGGTATCCTAGAATGTGCACACTTCCTCATGTTACTGCGCAGTACATGTGTGCACTATGCCATGAAAGGTGCATACAAAAAAATATATATCAAACATCTCACCAGCTTAAGTACATTTTCATTTTCATTACAATAGGGTTTAGCCTAGGGATATTGCAATCCCCTCCCCTTATTTATGCATTGTCCTCAATACACTAAGTACACACATACAACAACATTTTCAAACATCCTCAAAAAGATGCAGGTATTCTGCCCACATTACATCCTCATTCTCCCAAGTAGTGTCCTTGGGATGGTACTAGATCCATTGGACCTTTACAAGCCTTATGGCTTGATTCTGGAGCTGTTTGATTTTCTGGTCCAGAATGTGTACCGGATGCACTTGAAAAGCGCCTTCTTTCTCCATCTGAATCACATTCCAATCAATAACATGATTATCATCAGGTATATACCTCTTGAGCAATGATACATGGAATACATTATGAACAGACATAGATGCAGGCAATGCAATCATATAAGCTACTGGACCAATCCTCTCTAGGATTTCAAACAGCCCACAATAGCAAGCTGCTAACTTTGAACAATTTCCCAACTTCAAGGAACTTATGTTGGTCTTCACTTTCAAAAATACATGGTCCCCAAATTTAAATTCCCTGTGAGTTCTTCCCTTATCAGCATAGATTTTTTTCTTGTCTTGGGCAGCCTTTAAAATTTTCTTTATTTTTAACATTTGCTCCTCCATTTCCCTGAGTAAATCTAGCCCAATCACTGCTCTATCTGTTGGGTTATCCCAACTTACTGGTGTGTTGCAATTTCTTCCATAAAGTGCCTCAAATGGGCTCATATTTAGATATGCTTAGTACCCATTGTTATAAGAAAACTCTACCAAGTGTAAGTAGTCTTCCCATTTTGATGTTTTAACCATTACATACATCCTCAACATATCCTCAATCACTTGATTCACCCTCTCTATTTGTCCATCTGATTGTGGATGATAAGTTGTACTAAAATTCAAATTTGTTCCAAATCCATTAAATAATCCCTTCCAAAATTTTGAGGTAAATTTTGGATCTATGTCAGACACAATTGTCTTGGGTATGACACGTAATATAGAAATTTCTCTCATATAAACATCAGAAATGTTGGTTTCCTTGTGAGTGAGCTTAACTGGAATAAAATGGGCATCTTTAGTAAGCTTATCCACCACTACCATGATAGAATCATGTTGCTTGCTTGTTTTGGGAAGTTTGGTGATGAACTCCATTGTTACAGCTTCCCATTTCCACTCAGGAATGGGTAATGGTTGTAGAAAACCAGCTGGGTGTCTATGTTCAGCCTTTACCTTTTGACATTCCAAACATTTTGGAATAAAATCAACAACTTCTTTCTTCATGCCTAGCCAATAATATTGGTTCTTGACAATTGCAATAGTTTTATGATAACCTAGGTGCCCAGCATAAGGTACATTATGCATTTCCCTCAGTATCACATTTTTCAATTCCTGGGAATTTGGTACATAAAGTCTGCCCCTGTACATGAGAATTTCATCATTATCTAGCTTGTATTCTTCAATTTTATGATGTAAATTACCTTGTTGTAATTTTTCCACTAATTCCTTGTATTGCAAATCTAATTTTGCAGCCTCTAAAATTCTATGTTTCAAATCTAATTGGTACATGCTAATGGTCGTAGCATGCATTTCATGCACTCTCCTGCTGAGTGCATCAACCACTTTGTTCTCTTTCCCCTTGATATGCTTTATATTAAAGTCATATTCACTTAGAAATTCTAACCATCTGCTTCGCCTAGCATTTAGAGTTGGCTGATCAAATAAATATTTCAAATCATTATGGTCTGTTCTTAGCTCAAAAATTTTCTCCATGATGCAGTGTCTCCATTTCCTCAAGGCATGCACTATGGCTGCCAACTCCAAATCATGAGTGGCATAGTGTCTTTCATGCTCCTTCAACTTTCTTGATTCATAACATATAACAAACCCATTTTGACTGAGGACTCCACCAAGTCCTTATTTACATGCATCTGTGCATACAATGAAGTCTTCATTTGGGTCTGCAATCCTTAGTATTGGAGCACTTGTTAATAATTGTTTCAAGTGTTAGAAAATCTTTTCACAATCCAATGTCTAGTGAAACTTAACACCCTTCTTTTGTAAAGAAGTGATTGGGTGTGCAATCTTTGAGAATCCTTCAATAAATCTCCTATAGTAGCTTGCAAGGCCCATGAAGGATCTGCCCTATGTCACATTCTTTGGTGTAGACCATTCTCTAATGGATTATATCTTCTCAAGATCCACTGTTATCCCATCCTTTGAAATGATCTGTCCCAAATAATGAATTTGTCTTTGATAAAATGAGCACTTGTTCAATTTCGCATACAACTGATGCTCCCTTAGTACTTGCAACACCATCCTCAAATGATGCTCATGCTCTTCTTATGACTTGGAATATACTAGGATGTCATCCAAAAATACAATGACAAATTTGTCTAAATATTCTTGGAAAACACCATTCATTAAGCACATGAAATCAGTTGGTGCATTTCACAACCCAAATGGCACCACTGTGAACTCATAATGACCATACCTTGTCCTGAAGGTGGTCTTGTTGATATATTCCTCTTTAATCCTTACCTAATGGTATCCTAACCTGAGATCTATCTTTGAAAATATATTTGCATCTTTCAGTTGATCAAAGAGGTCACCAATCCTTGGCAAAGGATACTTGTTCTTTACAGTCACTTTATTCAACTGTCTGAAATCAATGCACAATCTTAATGTCCCATCTTTTTTCTTCACGAACAAGACTAGGGCACCCCAAGGTGACACACTTGGGCGTATATACCCCTTCCTCAAAATTTCGTCAAGTTGCATTTGCAAATCATTTTGTTCCGGTGTACTCATTCTGTAAGGATTCTTTGACACTAGAATTTCTCCAGGCATTAAATTTATAGAGAAATCAATATCTCTCTTTGGGGGTAGTCCTGGTACCTTCTTGAACACATCTTTGAATTCTTCCAAGATTACATGATCTTCCAAATTTGGCACCTTATCTTTAGGTGTCTCATCCATATGAGCTTCAAATATTTGACATCCTTTTCTGTAACATTTCTTCAGTTGCAATGCTAAAATTTCTCTGATGGTTACTTCCCTGGGAATTTCCTGCACTTTCCTTAGGCTCCCTTCTTCATCCAAGCAAGTAAATTCCTTGTTATGACAATCTAGGATAGCATGATGTTGTTCCAACCATTCCAAGATGTTCAAATATTCCCTAGTGTTCAGCCCATTCATGTCCATAAGACATGACTTAACCATCTCATTAAGTTTTCTTTTGGCTCTGGCAGCCAGCTGCACCAACCAATATTTTCCATGCTTGCTTCTTCGCAATTGAAAACTTTCCACCATCTTAGGATCTATATAACTATGACTAGCTCCTGAATCAATTAAAATAGCAATGGTTTGATTGTTGATCATACCTTCCACTTCAATCACATGTGACTGATACTATGCTTTCTTGTTGTGTTAAGCCCTAATATTGGCTCATTACCCCTTAATTAGGGCATATTACATTAGTAATGTTATTTTATTTATGTCGTCTTTATTCCATTAGTTTTAATTATACCTCCTAGTCTCTTATATATACCAAGGAGACATTTTCATTTGGATTCATCTTGTACTTGAACATTTATGTGGGGTAAAAGGAGGTTGCCCCCTTGAAGAGACTTATTATCTGAAATTATCTCTTTTTCAAGGCGTTGAGTACTTTTTCTAAAGTTTTTATATGCTATATTGATATTTGGTTCTTAACATATGGTATCAAAGCTCAAGGTCTTGGGGTTTCGCTGCTACATCTGAGACACCTTGGAAATTTCACTATACCTTTTTTTCTAAAATGTTTCCAAAGAAACGGCTTGGTGGATATTTAGTAGACAGATCAAGGTACGTTGGGTTAAAATTTCATCTCTTGAGGCCTTATATTTTCGGAGATACATCCTGTGCAAGATAGGGTTCTGGAATCGTCCTGAACTGAGTCATTGCGGAATTTCCGCTATAAAATGTTTTATGTAATGTTTTAGACCTTGAAATCCGAAGGATATTAACATAAATTAGTAAGGTAACTGTGTTAAAATTTTCATCTTCTGGGTCATCTTACATTTGTATATACACTCTTTGGAAAATAGGGTATCTGACTAATCCTATTGACCAGTCTCAATAAGGTGTTCCAGGTAACAAAATCATAACTTCTTCATAGAGTATCCAAATTGAGTGAGACTGGTTTCATTGAATAGTGGACATGTTGTAGTATTTCTAGTATGAGTTTCAAATTTTCATATCAATTACTTTGTGCGGGGCACGCTATACAAGTGAGATCTCCTGGAAAGGCCAAAAATCAGCAAGTTGTGGGGAAGTTACCGTAGATTCCACTTGGCACATCCAATTTTGATCAAACATGTGGCATTGCAGAGAAGAAATATTAGAGAACTACATAAAATAAATTTTCATACCAAGAAGGGCCGAAACTTGGGAGATACAACAGAAGAAAGATTGTCTAGTAGAACCTCCTCAAAATCAAGGTTCAAAAGTGATACTTGGCCAACATGCCACCCAAAAAGGGAACTTCTACACCAAATAAGCCTCTAGACAATCCTACTTGGACTCTTGATGAAAGTGAAGAAATGCGTAGGGACATAAATGATTTACAAAAGAAGATAGTAACAAAAGATGAACTACAAGAGATGGAAGCTAAGTTGGAGGCAATAAATACTAAGATGGATGTTTTAAAAGAGGAGATCATGGAAGTATTAAAAAAATTTGTAACTGAGAAGACACCTGAAAGTGAAAATGCATCCCATGAAATTCATGATGAGGACACAAGGAAGGTGAATCAAGAATGGAGAAAATCCAACTTTGGGTTGAAGACCAACCATGTTCCTAAGATCGATATGAGTAAKTTTGATGGCAAGGACCCAATCACATGGATACTTCAAATGGAGAAATTTTTTGATCTACATAATGTGCCACATACACAAAAGGTACAAATTGCTTCTTTATATTTAGAACCCAATCAATTTGTATGGTATCGATGGCTTTGTTCTTTCAAATCACTCGTCACTTGGACAATTTTCACGGAAGAAATGATAGCACACTATGAGGATACAAGGAGCAATACCTTATTTAGCCAATTGATAAATCTCAAGAAAAAGGGTTCAGTTACCGAGCACATTGAGAACTTCCAAAGAT
>ML777156.1:738325-833604 GCA_009831015.1 Picea engelmannii
CATACTCTTTTATCATGGTTAGTCTGCGCGCAATGATGTATTTTATATTAATGATGAGACATATACAAAAATAGGTGCACTGGCCTTTAGCATCTAGGCTCTCCGACCTAATCATCACAAAACGGGCTCACCAGCCTATAAAACATAGCATATACACAAATGTGCATTGGCCTAAATATCGCACGCACTTAAGATGTTGCGCGCAGTATCCTGGAATGTGCACACTTCCTCATTTTACTGCGCAGTACATACGCGCACTATGCCATGAAAGGTGCATACAAAAAAAATGATATCAAATAGCTCACCAGCTTAAGTGCATTTTCATTTACATTACAATTGGGTTCGGCCTAGGGATATTACATTGTCCAATCCTGGTCTTCCTTGGTAGCACAATCCATAGCTATAAGTGCCACACAAATACCTGAAAACCCTTTTTACTATTGTCCAATGCTTCTTCCCTAGTTTTGACATATATCTGCTCAAAACTCCCACTGCATTTGCAATGTTTGGTCTAGTACATACCATTGCATACATCAGACTACCAACTACACTCGCATATGGAACATGAGACATGTCCTCCTCCTCTTCCCGTGTCTTGGGACACTGATCCACAAATAAATTTACACCAACATGAATAGGGACCTTGACCTATTTACATTCCTACATATTAATCCTCTGCAATATTGTCTTGACATATTTTCTCTCATTTAACCAGAGTCTCCTCTTTTTCTGATCACTTTTAATTTCCATGCCCAAAATGAAATTTGAAGCACCGATATCCTTCATGTCAAATTTAGAGGACAACTTATTTTTCACATCATGGATAATCTCCTTGTTGTTTCCTATCAACAACTTGTTATTCACATACAAGAACAAATAAATCAAATGATCACCAATTAATTTAAAATACACACAGTGGTCCTCTATGCTTCTTGTGAAGCCAATTCCCAACACATAAGTATCAAATATTTGATACCACATCCTTGGTAATTGTTTTAAACCATACATGGACTTTTTCAGCTTGCATACCAACTCCTTATTTCCCTTCACAACAAAGCCTTATGGTTTCTTCATATAAATTTCTTCTTCCATATCCCCATGTAGGAATTCTATCTTCACATCCATATGTTCTACTTCAAAATCAAATGCAGCAACAACAGATAAAAAAAATATTATATAATTTAACTTGGAAACAAGAGAAAATATATCACCAAAATCAATTCCCTCAACCGAGGAATACCCTTTGCTACTAACCGAGCTTTGTATTTCTCCACTTTTCCTTTTGCATTCAACTTCTTTTTAAATACCCATTTTCTACGAATGGGATTTCTTCCAGTCAACAACTCCACTAGATCCCAAGACTCATTCTTATCCAAGGCTTCCATTTCTTCATCCATGGCCTTTTTCTAGAGCTTTCCATCCTTTGAATCCACTTCCTCCCTGACAGTTCTAGGATCATAATCAATAACAGAAAAAAGAAAAATTTGAACGAAAATCGGATGGAGTATACCTTTCCGGTAGCCTTATTTCTCGAACCAATATCCTCAATATTGGAGTATGAGCATCTTCTTCTTATTATTATTGTTCTTATGCAAAGTATGAATCATCATCCTTTAAATCAAACTCTATATTCTATGGTTCTTCCTTACTTGGTAGAACTTCATGTTTAAAAACATCATTCATTTCTCTCTAAATACCACATCTCGGTTATACACAACCTTCTTAGTTTCTGGGTTCCAAAGCTTATAACCTTTGAGACCATATTTATACCCAATAAAGATACACTTTTCATCCTTCTTATCTAGCTTACTGATGTTTTCATTTGGAACATGAACATATGTTTCACAACCAAATACCTTGAGATGTGTGACAGAAGGTTTATTACCAGTCCATACCTCTTGTGAAGTCTTGTCATCCAGCGCTGATGAGGGTGATCTGTTGACCAGGTAACATGCAGTAACCTCTACTTTTGCTTAGAATTCTTTCCCTAACTCGACACCACTGAGCATTCACCTTGTTTTTCCATAAGCGTCATGTTCATCCTTTCTATAAATCCATTATTTTGAGGTGTATATGGAGTAGTCTTTTGTCTTGCTATACCACACTTCTTACAAAATTATTCAAATTCACTCCCACAGAACTCTCCGTCATTATTTGTCCTCAACACCTTAATTATTTTCTCTATTCGATTCTCAAAAAAAACCTTAACCTCTTTAAACCTGTCAAAGACTTGAGATTTCTTCTTGAGGAAATATATACAAGTATTCCTTGCAAAGTCATCTATAAATGAGACATAGTACACATATTTTCCTAATGATGGAACTGACACAGGTCCAAACACATCACTGTGAACAAGTTGTAAAATTCATTCTTCCCTCTTTGCACCAGAGGGGAATCTTACCTGATTCTCCTTCCCATATACACAATGTTCACATAAATGAAAATCCAAAAAGAATTTAGACATACCTTCAACCATACCTTTACCATGTAGTAGTAGAAGGCCCTTCTCTCCGATATGCCCCGGTTTTTTATGCCACAGCATAACATTTTCTCTAGAGACTGTAGGATTTATTTCTTGTTCAACTCCAATATCAGAAACAATGGAACTATTACACCCATCACTAATAGTGCTTCCTTTCATCTTATACAAACTTCCAAACCAAACTCCCTTCATTAGCACCATTGCTCCTCGAACCATCCTACAGGTTTCCTTTTCAAATATTGTTTTTACCCCTGCATCGTCCATTTTTCTTACAGAAATCAAATTTCTGGCCAATCCTGGGATGTGCATCATACCAGGTAGTTTTCTAATCCTCCCATCTATGAGCCTCAAATTGAATTTTCTTCGACCTATGATTCTGGTTTTCGAGTCATCACCTAGGAAAATATTACCTCCATCATACCTTTCATATTCATAGAACCACTCCCTGTGGGGATTCATATGAAAGGATGCACATGATTCAACCAACCATGCCTCATGATCTGCATGTGTGCTTGAAGAAGACAAGTACACATCCCCTCCTTCTTCCTTGGAGGTATTTTCTTCTGTAGAAGGAAATTCTTCTGATCCCTTCTTTTTCTCAACTTTGGATCTACACTGCTTCTTGCAGTGCCCTTCTTTTCCACATCTCCAACATACCTTTACAAACTTTTTGGGAGACTTAGATCTTCCCTTAGACTTATATCTCCCACTTGAGGACTCAGATCTATTTCTTTCCTGGGAGCATCATCTTGCGAATAATGCATATGTTCTCTGTCCTTCCATCTCATCTCCTCTGAAAACAAGGATGAGACCACTTCATCAAACTTAAAGGTAGTTATATTACTACTTATGGCTACAACCAGACTATCCCATGAGTCTGGTAAAGAGCATCGTAAATGGATACACTTATCTTCATCTGAATTTTTAATCTCAACAGATATTAACTAACTTACCATAGTATTGAAGGCATTCAAATGCTCTGCCACCAAGTCTCCATCTCTCATCCTCATGTTATAAAACTTATTTCTGAGGAATAGTTTATTTACTAGGGACTTAGACTGATATAAATTCCCCAAGTTATACCATAAGTATTTGGTTGTAGATTTCTCTGACACATTCAATAATACTAAATATGAGAGACACAGTCGGATTGTGATCTTTGCCTTCTAATCCAACGTTTTTTAGTCATCTACTGATGTTCTTGTAGTTGCAATACCTGGATCCACCGGATCCACTTATCTTTGTCCACCAATAGATCTTTCATCTTGAGCTTCCACAACTCAAAACGTTTTCCCATTAAACTTATCGATCTCCATTTTTGAACTGCTCGCCAATTATTTTCACCTGAAAAATCAATACCACAAATCTCCCACCATAACAAGCCTTATCACAGTCCTAAGCCAAACCCTTGACCACAAAGGCATCCCCTTGAAGCCAACAAAGATCTGATACCAAATGTAGATTTTAACCTAGTACAATACTTTACTACAAACATATTTTCAATAAAAGAACGGAAAAGATACAATGACAATTACACACATTAAACAAATATTTTTCCCCTGGAAATCCAAACTGGGAAAACCAACATATTATATATTCATTCATAGTGATACATTGGTTACAATACAATATACATATAGGATCCAACAACATCCAAAACCCTAACCCAATGACTTGGATTAGTCAAAAACCCTAATTCCTTAACCGAAAATAGAAAACCAGCGACAAAAACCATGTGCTGAAAAACCGCCCAACAATGGACAAAAAAATTGAGGTGACACAAAAAACAAGGTAAAAATGCGACATGCTTCCCAAAGAAAACAAATTACTCGGGGGCGCTGCACCCGAACCTCCGAAGGGGGGGCTTGACGCCCCCCCCCCCCTGTGAAACGTAACAGACATTAAGGCTAGTCATGCAAAGACTATAAAACGTACCCAACATTCTCCCACTTGTTTTTTTCTTTGCATGCAGAGGGTTACATAGTTACATAGTCAACAATCCATGTCAACAATACCCATGGATCCTCTACACCAAGAGAACTTTTTAGTGCTCACAAATTTTGTTAATGAATCTGCAACATTCTTCAAAGTGTCCCCCTTCATCAACAACACTTTCTTTTCTTCAACCATGTCTCTCACAAAGTGATATTGAATATCAATATGCTCTGTCTTTGCATGATAAGTCAAGTTCTTCACAAGAAAAATTGCACTTTGACTGTCACAATCTATCCTTACAACTTGTTGTACCAACCCAATACATGAACATAATCTTTATAACCATATTGCTTCCTTACTTGCATGAGTGGCTGCCATATATTCAACTTTTGTAGTTGAAAGTGCCACTACAACATGTCTTTTGCTCATCCAACTGATTGCTCCTCCAAGAAGGTTAAACACATACCCTCTTGTAGATATCCTATGATTCATATCTCCAACCCATTCTGCATCCACAAAGCCATGTATGTCCAACACTCTGTCCAATCCTGGTATTCCTTGGTATCATAATCCATATCTAGTAGTGCCACGCAAATACCTGAAAAACCCTTTTTAATGTTGTCCAATGCTCCTTCCCTGGTTTTTAAATATATTCTTCTCAAAACTCCTACTACATATGCAATGTTCTGTTTAGTACATACCATTGCATACATCAAACTTCCAACTGCACTCGCATATGGAACATGAGACATGTCCTCCTCCTCTTCCTCTATCTTGGGACACTAGTCCACAGATAACTTTACACCAATAAGAATAGGGACCTTGACCGGTTTACATTCCTGCATATTAAACCTCTGCAATATTGTCTTGATATATTTTCTCTCATTTAACCAGACTTTCCTTTTTTTCCGATCTCTTTTAATTTCCATGCCCAAAATGAAATTTGAAGCACCGAGATATTTCATGTCAAATTTAGAGGACAACTGAGTTTTCACATCATGGATAATCTTCTTGTCATTTCCTATCATCAACATGTCATCCACATACACGAATAAATAAATCAAATGATCACCAATAAATTTAAAATACACAAAATGATCCTCTTTGTTTCTTGTCAAGCCAAGTCCCAACATATAAGTATCAAATTTTTTATACCACATCCTTGGTGATTGTTTTAAACCATACAGGGACTTTTTCAGCTTGCATACCAGCTCCTTCTTTTCCTTCACAACAAGGCCTTCTAACTGTTTCATATAGATTGCTTCTTCCATATCCCCATGTACGAATTTTCTCCTCACATCCATATGTTCTACTTCAAAATCAAATGCAACAACAACAAATAACATAAATCTTGTAGAAGTTAACTTGGCAACAAGAGAAAAAATCTCACCAAAATCAATTCCCTCAACCTTGGAATAACCCTTTTCTACTAACCGAGATTTGTATTTCTCCACTTTTCCTTCTACAATCAGCTTCTTTTTAAATACCCATTTGTTGTCAATGAGATTTCTTCTAGTCGAAAACTCCACTAGATACCAAGACTCATTCTTATCCAAGGTTGTCATTTCTTCATCCATGGCCTTTTTCAAGACCTTTCCATGCTCTAAATCCACTGCCTCCCTGACAGTTATAGGATCATCATTAGTAATAGACAACGCAAAATTCGAACAAAAATCAGATGGAGTATACCTTTCCGGTGGCCTTCTTTCTCAAACTGATCTCCTCAATACTGGAGTATGAGGATCTTCTTCTTATTATTCTTGTGCTTCTGTAGAGTCTGATTCATCATCCTTTAAATCAAACTCTATTTTCTCTAGTTCTTACTTACTCAGTAGGAATTCATGCTTATTAACATCCTTCATGTCTCTAAATACCACATCTCGACTATACACAACCTTCTTAGTTTCTGGGTTC
The DNA here is from genome assembly GCA_009831015.1 of Picea engelmannii. Classification (NCBI taxonomy): domain Eukaryota; kingdom Viridiplantae; phylum Streptophyta; class Pinopsida; order Pinales; family Pinaceae; genus Picea; species Picea engelmannii. Next base: position 744,657 of record ML777156.1, read on the forward strand.
GAAAGCTTATAACCTTTGAGACCATCTTTATACCCAATAAAGATACACTTTTCATCCTTCTTACCTAGCTTAGTATTGCTTTCCTTTGGAACATGAACGTAGGCCTCATAGCCAAATACCTTGAGATGTGTGAGAGAAGGTTTCTTACCAATCCATACCTCTTGTGGAGTCTTGTCATCCAGCCTTAATGAAGGTGATTTGTTGACGAGGTAACAAGCAATACCCACTGCCTCTGCCCAAAATTATTTCCCTAACCCGATACCACTAAGCATGCACCTTACTTTTTCCATCAGCTTCTTATTAATCCTTTATGTAACTCCATTATGTTGAGGTGTATATGGATTATTCTTCCACCTTTCTATACCGCACTTCTTACAAAATTCTTCAAATTCCTTCCCGCAGAACTCTTCGCCATTATTTGTCCTCATCACCTTAAATATTTTATTTGTTTGATTCTCAAAAAAATCCTTAAACTATTTAAGCCTATCAAAGACTTAAGATTTCTTCCTGGGGAAATATATCCAAGTATTCCTAGAGAAGTCATCTATAAATGAAACATAGTACACATATTTTCCCAATGATGGAACCGACACAAGTCCAAAATTATCACTTTGAACTAGTTGTATAATTCCTTCTACCCTCGTTGCACCAAAGGGGAATCTTACCCGATTCTTCTTCCCATATACACAATGTTCATATAAATCAAAATCCGGAGAGAAATTAGACATACCTTCAACCATACCTTTATTGTGTAGTAATCGAAGACCCTTCTCTCCGATATGCCCTAGTATTTGATGTCACAACATAACCTTTTCTCCAGGGACTGTAGGAGTTATTTCTTGTTCAACTCCAATTTCAGGAATAATGGAACTATTACACCCATCACTAATATTTATTCCTTTTATATTATCCATAGTTCCAAACCAAACTCCTTCAACAACACCATTGCTCCTCAAACCATCCTACAGGTTTCCTTTTCAAATATTGTTTTTACCCCTGCATCGTCCATTTTTCTTACACAAATCAATTTTTTGGACAATCATAGGGTGTGCAGGACACTAGGTAGTGTTATAATCCTTCCATCTATGAGCCTCAACTTGAATTTACCTTGACCTACGATTCCATTTATCGAGTCATCACCTGGGAAAACATTACCTCCATCATACCTTTCATATTCACATAACCACTCCCTATGGGGAGTCATATGAAAGGATGCACCTAAGTCAACCAACATAGACTCATTATCTGCATGTGTGCTTGAAGAAGCCAAGTACACATCCCCTCCTTCTTCCTTGGATTTATTTTCTTCTATAGAAAGAGATTCTTCATATACCTTCTTTTTATCAACTTTGGATATACATTGCTTCTTGTAGTTCCCTTCTTTTCCACATCTCCAACATACCTTTACAAACTTTCTGTGAGACTTAGATCTTCCCTTAGACTTAGATCTCCAACTTGAGGACTTAGATCTATTTCTTTCCTGGGAGCGTCGTCTTGCAAATAATGCATCTGTGCTCTGTCCTTCCATGTTCTTCCATCTCATCTCCTCCGAAAACAAGGATGAGACCACTTCATCAAGCTTCAAGGAAATTGTATTACTACCTATGGCCACAACCAAACTATCCCACAAGTCTGGTAAAAAGAACAATAAATTGATACACTTATCTTCATCTAAAATTTTAATCTCAACAGATACTAACTGAATTTCCACAGTATTGAAGGCGTTCAAATTTTCTGCCATCGAGTCTCCATCTCTCATCCTCAGGTTCTACAGCTTCTTTCTCAAGAATAGTTTATTTACTAGGGACTTAGATCGATACAACTTCCCCAACTTATCCCATAAATATTTGGTTGTAGCTTCCTATGACACATTCAGTAATATTGAATCTGAGAGACACAGTCGGATTGTGCTCTTCGACTTCTTATCCAACTTTTTCCAATCATCTGTTGAAGTTCCTATAGGTGCAGTACCTAGATCCACCACGATCCATTGATCTCTTTCCACTAATAGATCTTCCATATTGAGCTTCCACAACTCAAAAAGTTTCCCACTAAACTTCTCGATCTCCATTTTCAAATTGCTCTCCATTTCGTTTCACCTAAAAAAATCAATACCACAGATCTCCCACTATAACAAGGCTTATCACAGTCTCTAGAAAAACCCTTGACCACAAAGGCGTCCCCCTGAAACGAACAAAGCTCTGATACAAAAATGTATATTTTAGCCTTGTACAATATTTTAGTGCAAACAAATTTTCAATCAAAGAATAGAAAAGATACAATGAAAAATACACACATTACACAAATATTTTTCCCCTGGAAACCCAAACAGGGAAAACCAACATATTCTATATTCATTCATAGAGATACATTTTTTACAATACAATATACATATAGGAGCCAGAGGCATCCAAAACCCTAACCCAATGACCGTATTAGTAAAAAACCCTAATTCCTTAATCAAAAATAGAAAACCATCGGCAAAAACCATGTGTTGAAAAACCTCCCAAAAATGGACATGAAAATCGAGGCGACACAAATAATGAGGAAACAATGTGGCATGTTTCCCAAATGTAGTCATGCAAATAATATAACACATACCCAAAAAAAAGGTGTTAAATGGTTGGAATCCCCGAATGTCGAAGTCGTGAAGTAACGTGAGCCATAGATCTAAGGATCCTTCGGGACCCTTCTCAATTGTTAAATCGAGTATAGTGGAAGGAAAGAGTAAGAGGTACCATCAACCGAAAAAAAGAATTCATCCCTTCTTTATGATCTTTCTGGTAAGTAAACCTTAGGGTCTTAAATGGGTTAAGACATGTAAGGGAGGCGAAGTCGTCGAAGTTCCGAAGTGGTGAAATCCCACCAACCGTCAGATTGAGGGGAAGAATTCAGAGACATTGTGGACCATTTATCGAGGGTCTGTTGGGAACATTTCTCGATCATCTAATCAAGTAGTGGGAGAGAACATAGACGCTTCGTCAAAGTCTTACTTCGAGAGTCCGAAACTTCGAAAATCCAGGACTCTGAGACTTCGGGAGATGAGAGGATATAGGATGGTGCATTAAACATCGAAGCACTAAAGTGATGAAATCCATGTGTGTGGTGTCCAACCTTGGTTGGACAAGGCACGTATGCCATGATTATGTAGCATCGTGGAATTGGTCATGAATTAAGTGTGGGACCCCCCCCCTTGTCAAGTTTAATCTATGTGTTAAGAACGAATGAATCCTAGTTGTCAGATCCAAGGGTGGATAGAATATCCACCATAGATTTTAGAGTGGAAAGAGTCCTTCAAACTTCATAGCTCTGGGGAATTTTGTATACTTCTACAAGAATATCGAAGGGGCTAAAGGCATGTTACCCACAAAGGTTTGGGAGATATCCCCTACAACCGCCCCTCTAGTTGCCATGTCATTTCTAGAGGATGACGACTGAGGTCGTGTCAGTGCTAGGTAGGATGGTACGAATGAGGTGGAGCCACATGGGTTCCACATGGCCTTTGACCAAAAATACCCTGAGAAGTTCAAGGAGCCATAAATTTTGACTCAGAACTAGGTTTTGGACGAGTTTATAGTCGTTGGAAAGCTCTCGGAGAGTAGAAGGCAATGGTACCCTTATTCGAGGAACTCGGATAAGTTGTAGGAAGGAAAAAAATCTATACCCCATCCCTTAAAAGGGTACTTATGGGTCGGGTGTGTGACATTTTGGTATCAAAGTAGGAAAAAACACTTGGCCTTCTTGGGCTCATGAAAGAGAGAAACAAAATTTAATAGAAAACCTTAAGGGGCAGGGCACTCTACCCTACCCACTTGTAAGAGCTTATTTAATCTTTACCACTGAAAAGAGTGATACCTTCTACTATTTACATGTTTTGAATATGAAATGCATATTGTTGTTATATGTGGAATAATGAAGCTAATTTCACCTTAAAAAAATTACATGTGTTGTTCATAAAATTTGAGGGCAGTTGAATAACAAAAAATGTTTTTAGCAGCACTTAAACAATCAATGTAAATAAAGGAAAAACTACATCGTAAAGAATGGTAACACACCATGAGTTAGGGGAAACCTCACACAATATAGAAGAATATTATGTTGAGAGGAGGGTGGTGGAAACCCCTCTATATTTAGTTGAAACTGTAAGAATCCTTATGGAAGAATTACAAAGATTTAAATTCGATAATGAGAGACTTATGAGAGAAGAAGAAAAGAAAACTAAAATAAATGCAGTCATGTTGCAAATTATATCATACATACAGAGTAAATTGTAACATGGACCGATGACTAGTAATGTGGACAGACATAATACTAAGAGAAACCAAAGTCTATTTGAGATACAAAAGCATGGCCCTGGAAATAACAATACAAGAAGAAGCACCTCAAAGAAGGCCCAACATGGAGCCAAGAGGCATATTGATGTCAAGGATTCAACTCAAGAATCCTCTAATGAGGGAACTAACAACTCCAAGGAATTTTCTAGGAATGAGACTAGTTTACATTCTCTGAGGAGAAGAAGAGGACGAAACATTCTAGAAGCTATGACCCTGAGGAGTTTAAAAAATACAAACCACCCAATTTCGATGGAGATATTATGAAGGGGGAAGATGTAGGAGCTTGGATACTCGGCCTAAAAAAGTACTTCAAAGTCCATGACTACTCTGAGAACTTGAAGGCCCAAATAACCATCTTTAACTTGAATGGAAAGGACTCCATCTTGTGGGAGGACCTTAGAAATGTGAAAGGAATTCATGAGAAGGAATTGTCATGGAAACAATTTGAAAATTATTTTCAGAAAAAGTACTTATCTGAAAGGTACTATGATGAAAAAACCAAGGAGTTCTATGAAATCAAACTTGGAAAACTCACCATTGATGAATATGTCAACAAATTCCTTTAACTATTGAGGTATGTTCTTTACATCAAGGATGAAAAGGCGAAGGTGCAACAATTCATTAGTGAGATGCCTTAATCCTATCGAGACATAATTGAGTTTGATGAACCCAAGACTCTAGAAGACACCATTAAGAAGTAAATGTACTCCTATGAGCAATTCAAGCATAGGAAAGACCTCATAAGGATTGGAAAAATGAAAGCAAATTGGGATTTAAGAAGACGGGGTTTAAAACTCCAAGGTTTAGGAACCATGGGAAAGGCTCTAAGATGAGCCTTCCTACTAAATGTCCACCCAAGAAACTCTAAATATACTTCCTTTAGGATCTTATGACCTACTTATTTGCATGGAATGGTTTGTTTCCCATAAATCCAAGTTGTATTTTTATAATAAAACATTGGAGTGTGAAGATGAGGAAGGGAGGAAAAGAACCCTACAAGGAATTCAAAATATTGTCTCAATGAGACAAATATCAACACTTCAGGTGAAGAAGTATTACAGAAAGGGATATCCTTTGTATGCAATACAAGTGTTGAACTATGTTGAGGACAATAAACCAAGCCTAGAGGACCATCATATATTAAGAGAGTATAAATATGTGTTTCTAGAAGAGGTACCAAGTCTACCTCTAAGAAGAGATATTGATTTTTCAATAGAACTTGTACCTAGAGCGGTGCTAATGTCTAGAGAACCCTATAGAATGAGTACACCGGAGCTGTTTGAGCTCAAAATGTAGTTGAAGGAGATGTTGTAAAATGGTTACATCCGGCCTAATATTTCCCCTTTGGGAGCACCAACCTCATTTTTGAAAAATAAGGATGTCACATTCAGATTGTGCATAGACTACCGACAACTCAATAAGATGATCATTAAGAATAAGTATCCCTTGCCGAGAATTGATGACATGTTTGACTAGCTAAGGGGTGCTACAATATTTTCTAAGATTGATTTAAGTTCAGGGTACCATCAAGTCCAAATTAAGGATGAATACATCCATAAAACAACCTTTAGGACAAGATATGGGCACTATGAATTTGTGGTGGTGCCATTTGGGCTTACCAATGCACCAACCACCTTTATGTGCCTGATGAATAATGTACTTAGAAAATTCTTGGATAGTTTTTTATTGGTATTCATAGATGACATTATGATCTATTCTAAGAGCAAAAAAGAGCATGAAAAACACCTCAAGTTAATGCTTCAGGTGCTAAGCGGGCACAATCTTTATGAAAAGTTTAGTAAGTGTGACTTTTTTCAAAGGAAGGTCCATTACTTATGCCCTGTCATCACTGAGGAAGGAATGGAATTTGACCCCGACAAGATACAATCCATCATGGATTGGCCTACACCAAAGGATGTCTCTGATATTAGATCCTTTATGGGCCTAGCAGGATACTATATAAGGTTCATTAAGGGGTTTTCCAGGATTGGTTATCCAATCAACTCCCTATAGAAAAAGGGAGTTAAATTTGTTTGGACCAAGGAATGTGAAGAGAGTTTTCACCAATTGAAACACCTTTTAACCAATGCACCAGTACTAAAAATTGCAAACCCACATAAGGAATTCCTGGTGTGTATAGATTCTTGCAAAGAAGGAATCGAAGAAGTCCTCATGCAAGAATGGCATATAATATGTTATGAATCCAGAAAATTGAATGCACATGAAATCATATACATGACACATGACCTAGAATTGCCTGCCATAGTTCATTCTTTAAAAATGTGGAGGAATTACCCCATAGGCTGAAGATTTGTACTTATGATCGACCATTGTGGGTTGAGATACTTATTTGACCATCCCAAACTCAATGCTAGACAAGCTAGGTGGATGGCCCTACTTAATGAATTTTATTTCGAAATAAAACATATTAAGGGAAAGGAAAATAGAGTGGTTGATGCCCTTAGTAGAAGTATGAAAGTGATTCATTTCACAGTTGTAATTACCTATGAATTAGACATCAAGGAGATATTTTAAAGTGCAAAGTCAGCAGATGAGTTTTTCAAAATAATGAAATCATACTTACAACAAGAACCCGCGGGGATGAATTATAAGGGCTATCAATTGTTGAATGATGGCCTTCTAACTTACAAAGGTAGTTTGTATGTTCCAAATAGTGACAAATTGAGGAGGTTCATACTAGATGAACTACATAAAATACCATACATTGGTTACCCTGGTTATCAAAAAATGATCACAACCACCAAGAAACTATTTTACTAGTCGAGAATGAAGAAGGACATAGATGACTACTTGGATAAGTGCTTAGAATGTTACTAGGTTAAGGTGGAGCACAAACATCCAACAGGGTTGTTGCATCCCCTACCAATTCCAGAATTGAAAGGGGAAACTATCTCCATGGATTTTATCATCAGGCTACCTAAATCAACCAAGAAGAATGACACTATTATGGTAGTTGTGAAATAGTTGAGAAAGGGTGCTCACTTTATCCCTGTAAAGTCAACTTGTAAGGCGATAGATATTGCCAATATTTCCATGAAATAAATATTTAGACTGCATGGCATGCCTAAGGAAATCATATGAGACAGAGATACAAAATTTACTTCAAAATTTTGGAAATCTTTGTTTGTTGGTTTTGAAACTAAATTACTATTTAGTACAACTTATCACCCTCAAACTGATGGAAAACCAGAAAGGGTAAACCAAGTTATACAAGACATGTTAAGGATGCATGTGATGCATCATCCCAAGAAGTGGGAAAACTACCTACCACTGGTAGAGTTTGCTTATAACAATGGCTATCAAGAATCCTTGAAGATGAGTCCTTTTGAGGCTCTCTATGGTACAAAATGGAACATTCCAATCAGCTGGAATAACCTAGTGGAAAAAATAACACTCGAGTCAAACCTATTAAAAGAAATGGAATAGAAAGTAGGTCGAATAAGATAGGATCTAAATGTGGCTCAAGACCAACAGAGGAGCTATGTAGACAAAAATAGGACTCCTAGAGATTTCAAAGTAGGGGATCATGTGTTAGAAAAATATGATCACTAAGAAATAAAATAAAACAAATGCAGAAATAAAACACAATAATATACACAATAATATAGAGACACGGATATATGTGGTTCATCCAGTGTGGGATACATCCACCAGAGAAATTGCTAGACCCTTCCTTTTTATTATCCAGCAAAATGAAGGGTTACAACCTACAACACACCCATTGTAACTCCATCTTCTTTCTCTCACAATCTCCTCTATCAAAATACAATATTTGCAATGATACATAGTCACAATACAATTGCCTCATAAAAGAGGGTTTCCTTCTAGGGAAAAAAACCCTAACATAACTTCTACCATCAGATTTGTGATCTTATAATGAACGGTCCAAATTTACTATGAAATTACAATATACATTTACAAGGTAATTTTTCCTTCAGGGGATGCAACCCCCAAACCCCCTTTGGGGGCCCACAAAGCCCCCCCTNCCCCCCCCCCCCCCACGTGAATGGGTGTAAAGTCTTCATGGGGTATAAAAACAGTTGAAAACAAAGACCTCTAAATCAAGAAGATAATCAAGCTCCACAACCAACATCATGTGTATCCTCAGATTAGACCCAAAAGAAGTTCCTTGAGAATGGGAACTTTTGTCAAGATGGCACCTTGGTTTTGTGGACCCTTTGAAATTTTGGACAGAGTGGGACTTGTAGCATATAGACTAGCACTTTCTCCCACAGTGAAAGCACACAATGTCTTTTCATGTTTCATTGTTGAGAATATATGTACATGATTATAATCATACAATTGACTGGTTTGTGATCCAGGTGGAACCAGAGGAAGAATTCCTACCAGAGCCCTAGTTCATACTGGACAAGAAGGACATTCCACTCAGGAACATAACCATTTCATAGGTCAAGGTGCAATGGAAACACTTTGGTCCAAATGAAGCTAGATGGGAATTAGAGGATGTCATAAAACATGCATTCCTGTTTTTTTCCGCTATTATACATAAAGACCAAAACAACAGGTAGAACACCGAGAATGAAGTTCCTTTAATTGTGTGTGTGTGTGTGTGTGTGTGTGTGTGTGTGTGTGTGTGTGTGTGTGTATTTTGTTACTCAATAAAAATGGAAAATTGTAGCATAATTGTTGAAAGGAGGTGGCTAGTATGGATCAGGATGCATGAGAGGGGGTGGTAAGGGGAACTAGTTATGGTTGAGATGACCCTACCAAATCAGTACACTACGGGATATAAATTTCTCATACCCAGAACAGTCTTCTAGCCCAGAAAATTTAATTATCGATCAAGTTGGTAGTTGGAAAGTCTTCCTCAAGAGTAAATGAGGAGATGGGAAAAGTACCCATCTGAAAACTTCTTGATCATATCACCCACTAAATCTTGTTGGAAAAGGCAAGAAATTTCAGGAAAATCATGGGTAGAGAGCAAAGGATACACACGAGTAGATCGGAAGACCATTGGAGAGGAAGCAGAGCATGTGAGGCTCTCTGGTTCTATGGAGAAATGAGAAGTATATGTTATTCTGGGTACAGGAGTGCTTGGAGAGTGTTTTCTAATCAAGATAATAAATGAATATGTAGTGATTGAATGAGTAATCACAACAGGATCCCTTGCTTGGTGGATAGAAACATGAACTTCTAGGTCCATGTGGGAAAAGGAGAGTAACCTTTGTCCCTTGTTGTAGTTGAGAAAAAAAGGAAAACTACATCTATCTCATGGAATCATGATCTATCTAGTGGGTGGTTAGTTGAGGAATACTCAAAGAGAAAATTGTGCCTATGGTTGGGTGGAAAAGAGTACCCCTTTCAGTATTTCCCAACTAATTTCCAATTTTAGATAAGTGTGAATCTAAGTTTTTATGTTGTCTTGGTTGTTTTGTTGTAATATGCATTTTTTTCTTGAGGTAGATGATGGAAAATTATTTTACCTTGTTTTAATGGTATAATTTGTGGTTTTGATGGCCTAGTGGCCTGGGAAATTGGAAGCAAAGATTGAGTATCATATTTTGTAGATTGTTTTCTACCTACCTCTGTTTAGAGAAGGATAATTGTTATTAATGATTTTTAAATGAATTTGAGATCATAAGACTATGACCCCTGTGTTTGTTCGAAATTTCTCAAGGGACTACCTAGGGACCAAACAGAGAAATATAGAGTCAGGACAAACTCTATGGAACAACTCTGAACATGTCAATCCCTTTGAATTATCATTGTCCTGTTACAAGATTTGGATTCTTAGGTGAAAGGTGCTTCCTTAAAACCATTCTCCCTAGTGACCATAGGCTCAAGTTTGCGGCCTTAACCAAATCTCGGATAATATCTGAGAGTGTAGCCCTCGGGGGCTTGTCAAAGCCCTATATGACCAAGACCCTGGAACCCTGCGCTATGTTGAAAGGGAGATAATCCTTTCGAGCTTTGGGACTTCGGAGGTTCAGGACTTTGGGATGTTGGAACCTCACAATATTAAAATCTCATTGAAGGTAACCTGTTGAAATGGTGACAGGATGGTTGACCAAAAACCGATGGTTTCCTATCTGTTTTCATGGGATCAACTTTATCGTTAAACCCTGACTAGATTTTTGGCCATGAAGTTACGTGACCGTCGATCCAAGAAACATCAAGATCTTTCCTTACAGTTGGATATACGCTATGATCAAATTCAACGTTGACCTACTCTGGGAGTGAAAAGGTGTTAAATGGTTGGAATCACTGAATGTCGAAGTCGCGAAGTAACGTGAGCCATAGATATAAGGATCCTTTGAGTCCCTTCTCGACCATTAGATTGAGTATAATGGAAGGATATACTAAGCGGTACCATCAACCGACAACAAGCAGTCATCCCTACTTTATGACCTTTCTGGTAGGTAAACCTTCGGGACTTCAATGGGTTAAGACCTGTAAGGGACACGAAGTTGTCTAAGTACCGAAGTGGTGAAATATCGCCAACCATCAAATCAAGGGAAGGAATTCAAAGACATTGTGGAACTTTGATCAAGGGTCCTTTGGGAACCTTTATGGATCAACCGATCAACTAGTGGGAGCCAACATAGACACTACATTGAAGTCTTACTTCAGGAGTCTAGAACTTCAGAACTCTGGGACTCTGGGACTCTGGGAGATGCAAGGATATAGGATGGTGCGTTAAACTCTGAAGTGTCGAAGTGTCGAAATCCTTGTGTATGGTGTCCAACCTCGGTTGGACAGGACACGTATGCCATGATGATGTGGCATCGTGGGATTGGTCATGAATTAAGTGTGGGACCCCCCCCCCCACACCTTATCAATTTTAAGCTATATGTTAAGCATGGATGAATCCTAGCTATCAAATCTAAGGGTGGATATAATCTACACCATATATTTCGAAGTGGGAAGAGTCCTTTGGACTTCAAAGATCCAGAGAATTTTGTAGACCTGTACAAGAATATCGAAGGGGTCAAAGGCATATTACCCACGAAGGCCCGAGAGATATCCCCTGCAAACGCCCCTCCATTGGCCATGTCATCGCTAGAGGATGACAATCGAGGTTGTGTCAATTCTAGGTCAGATGGTATGAAAGAGGTGGAGCCACATGGGTGCCACATGTCCTTTGACCAATGATACCCTAAGAAGTTCAAGGAGCCATAAATTTTGACTCAGAACTCAGTTTTGGATGAGTTTATAGTCATTGGAAAGATCTCAGAGAGCATAAGGAAATGGTAACCTTATTCGAGGAACTTAGAGAAGTTGTAGGAAGGCGAAAAAATTATACCCCATCCCTTAAAAGGGTACTTAGGGGTCGGGTGTGTGGCATGTATGGTTATGGATAATGAGAGATGAGTTAGTATAGATTATTTTCATAGTATAGAAAAACTCTTTTCAAAACCAAATATTATACATACCATATTTGGGCATTCAAAAGCCAAATCTTATACATAATTGCATTTCCAAATTAAAAATACCAAAGAATTAACATTAAAAAACAATTACAATCTAATAGTGATATACTAGGAAAAAAATCGAAGGAACTTGGTAGCCAATAAACAAATGGAAGCCATATTTTCTTGTTTTTGATCCGGGTTGAAAGATATTATATGAAATCATGAGCCGTGTGGTACTTTTTTCCTTGAGTCATCCACATAGTCAATCGGGTATTCCACAGAGTTGTGAATTTTCATTTTCCGGATTCATTTAATTATTTGTCCTTCTTTGCAACTTTGATATGGGTTACCAATGTTTCCATTAAAGCCACCATATTTTCTTCAAACTTCAATTGTTTGCTCGAATTTTTCTTATTTTCTCTTCAAATTTTGTTTGTTTGATAGAATTTTTCTCATCTTTGTATATTTAAGCCACAATCTTATCTTGAAACTTCACTTGTTTGTTTGAACTTTGCTTATTTATTCTTCAAATTTCATTTGTTTATATTTGTGAAATTGTGATTTTGGTAAATACATTCTATGAATTCATAAATTTTTCTTTTGTAATTGGATCCATAACCCTCAAAAAACTTTATATTACATCTTTAATAGTTTTAATGAACAAAAATTCTACTTCCAACCATCCCTCAAATATTATGTCCTTAAAGAAAAACCTCAAAAATATAAAATTGTTAATAACAAAAATAGCCTATTCTAATTCACATGAACCAAAACATGAATAACCTGCTCCAATTCACATAAACTATTATACAATGTTTCATTCGTAACACAATTTCTCTTTGGGTTTTGGACCATGCTCAAAAGAGATTGCAAGATTCCACTATTCTTTGGACTCCAAGGGATCCTATGCGTAAGCCTATAAACTCCATTTATATTACCACTTACATCCAATCAAACTGAACAAAACGAAATTGAATTTAGGGACACTATGTTATAAGTGAACTGAATGTGGTTCATGTTATAGAATAATTTCTAACTGATAGATCTACATATCCACATACAAAAATGAGTTTACAAAACATACAAACACCAAGCCCAAGGACAATTACCAACACAAAGCTCCACCACCAATAAGATTATTAAATAACCAAAACATAAGACCAATTTTAGACAGAACTAAATCTTAACCCATCATCATCAACATGCTTATCTCCTCCAACGACTACCCTCAAAAAATGCTAAACTTTAATATATTGTGAAATTTCAAACTTGAAACAATAAGAAACTGCAAACATAGATATTGAAACCTGAAAGCCCTTTCTTTAGAATATTGGTTGGTAAAATATGTTTTTGTTTGTGACCTTGCAAGGCATTTAATTTCTGTTTTAATCATGAAGAGTCTCGTGACAGGAACTGGAGTCTATAATATCTTAGCCTAAAGTCCCAAATTACAATACACATATAAATTGAAATTACACACAAGTTGACTGCTGACTCACTAAGGTGAGTGTCTAAGTGACCATTAACGAATATCTCCATACCACATCCTAGAGATTGCAGTCAATAATATCTAAGTTTGAACCGTACGAGTACCATTTATCCCATTCCCTAGTTTTCATCTCAGCCCTTCAAACGAAATTTAAAATAATTCATGGAAAAATCCATCAACACTTTGGTTGCTTATTCCATAACATAAAAATCATTGGACGTGGATGAGACATCATGTTGCAAAGATTTGATCTAATGGGGATTTATTCCAATTTCATTTCGTTGACTTCATGTATTTGGTTACTTTTCTCACACCCATCCAAAATAAAGAGGAATTCTATTTTTTTTCTCAATCGAAATCTGGGTATCGAGTCTCATCATTCAAACTTCAAACCAACATGAAAACTACAACTGCCAGTTACGCACAGGTGACTGGATGGATCATGGATGCATTAATCTCCAAGGGCTGGGACAAAAACATATTATGGATACATTAATCTCCACTCTTTGTAGCTTATAGTCATTAATATCCCGACTATGAGGTTCAAACTAACACGCTCCATGTAGTTACAACTTATGCACAGCTTGCAATCATTAATCTCCAACTCTCTAGGTTCAACTTTCGATTCTCGAACTAATGTGTGTAAACCACAGTTACAACTTATGCACAGGATGGGTCACAAATCATGGATGCATTAATCTCTAAGGGAAGGGAGTTGGGAAAGAATGGATTACAATTTATGAATATATTAATCTCAATTCTCCACTCTCCATGTCCCAAGGCCCAATCTCCACCTTTTCCCTTCATGATCTATAAATTGTCATGCATATTTTATTCGAACAATTTGTCACAATATATTTGATAAATAAAAATGAAATATACACCATGAAGGTTTAATTCCTTTAGATTCCAGAGTCTTTAGTTACTATTTTATGGTTATGCATGAAATAGATAAAATGTAGAAAACAGAGAACAGTAAAATACAATCACATACCATCCACAAAATAACACAAATATTTTCTTTGGGAAACCATTACAGAAGAAAACTGAGCTAGAAGGTGAGGTTTCATTTCTCTCTTTTCTTTGGTATGGAAAGAATGTAAATACAAATGAGAAGGCACTCTCTATGGAGTTACCCGATACCTATGGCCTGTTAGGATACTACATAACATTAACCCCATCTATTATGCTCTCCAATTTCCCACTCCCAGTTTTTCTGATCTATTATGGAAAAAATACAATAACATCGAATGCAACCCCTTCTCCTCCTAGTGGTCTGGTATTTAACATAGCCCAATATCCATCTAAGGGTAGGGTTTTGACTTCCTCAACCCTCAATTGTGATATATTTTTGGACCTCCTAGATTATTTTTGAAATAACATATGTGTCTAGCCCCATATGTGTGAGTAACATGGGATGACATGGCATCCTCTCATACCATGGTGGTTAACATAATAGGTCAACTTGCAAGAGGCAAAACTTTTGCATATGAAATATGATTGAAGAGTTTGGCCCACTGCTGGAAAGGTATAATAGTGTAGAACACTATAAAGAGTGTGGATGTAGGTTTTGGAAACCAAAACTCCATAAAATATCGTTTAATGCCTCAAAATGGCGTTGCAAGGATCTGGGCCCCAATTTTCCTAACTGGGAATTGTCACTAAAATGGCTCTACAAGTGGATTTCGACAATTTTTTTCCCTTAGAAAGCATCAATATGGATGAAAAATAATATAATGATCCAATCTTAATCATACCTCCCCATTTAGGGAGGCTTTCGGTCCTAAAACTCTTTACTAGATGAGGTGAAGGAATTTTTCCTCTACCTTCTCCTGGGAGTACCACTTTGCTTTTCCTATAAGTTTCCCTTTAAACCAAATCTACCAAAGTTCATGTCACCCCTATGTTGTAGTTATGGAACACTTATGCAAAACTGTGTCCTTTTCCAACTCTACCTGAGCATTGGGTGCTAAGTCCATTATGGAAGGTATGACCTGATCCTCCTCCTGATACAACCTAGAAGGCTCAAAATGTTTGAGATTATCCACATTCATTACTAATTAAATGCACATGTATGGGGGTAGACTGAGTTTGTATGTGTTATCTCCCACCTTTTCCAATACCTTAAAAGGACCATACAACAGAGCCTTGATCTTCTTACCAAAACCATGTAGTATTTTCGTATTCAGTTGTAACAATACTTTGTCTCCCACTCTGAATGTTCTATCTTTTCTATGTTGGTCATGTCTATCCTTGTACTTTTCCTTTGACTTATTCAATGTCTCCTATACTTGCAAATGGATTTGCTTGATCTTCTCAACAATTTTTTCTTCTTTTAATGCATCTCATGTGAGGTCCTCCCTCACTCCTCCTTGCTCTCCATATACAACATCTAAGGGTGAAAATGGAAAATATCCAAAGTAAGTTTCAAAAGGTGACTTGCCAATAGAAGTGTGGACTTCTCTATTATTTAAGAGTGTTGAATATAATCATATTTTCATCCCAGGTCTTTGAATACTTATTATTGTAACCCCTAAAAATTTGCACCAAGGTCTTGTTACCCATATGTCTATGGATGGAATGTTGTATATAGATTCAACTTAGTGTCCATATTCTCCAAAAATGTAGTCCAAAATGCACTCAGAAGTCTAATATCCATGTTTGAGATGATGCTTCTTGGTATCCCAAAGTGAATCTAGACATTTTCAAAGAACTTGTTTGTTGATTCTTATCCATTGGTGGTCTTTTTACAAGGCATGATAATGCACAAGTTGTTGAACATGTTAACTAACACAAATAGATATTCATGTCCCTTCCTTGTTATTGGTAACCCTCCCAAAAAATCCATGGAAATATTTTCCCAAGGTCGAGTGGGTACAGGTAAGGGATGGTATAGACCTTGCTCCCTATTTTTGGGCTTGTTGGTACCACAAAGTATACATCCTATAATATATTGTGCTACATCTTCTTTCATTATGGGCCACTACACATACCTCTCTAACTTGGCAATTATCTTCCCAACACCAAATCATCCTGCAATCTTGGAGGAGTGAGCCTCTCTGATAAGATACAATTGTTCACCTTTAGGGAAACAGATCTTGTCAAACTTGTAGAGTAAACACCTCCTTGAAGTCCTCATATTTTTTGTATGCTTCTTTTTATGGATCATGGGTAAAAGGTTCCATGTGCGTAAGAGTTCCCAAAGTTGTAATATTGGATGTGGGTGGTCGTGAAAGAATGTCTATCAAATTGTTTGTGCTACCCTTCTTATACTTTATGACCAAATGAAACTTTTGTAAGAAATTCATCCATTTGTAGTTTCTGGTTTGTTGTAACTTACTTTGGGCCTGCAAATACTGGAGTGGCTAGTGATGTGTGTGGATGATGGTCTCCTTTCCCATCAAATAGTTCTTCCACTTTTTGACAACTTGTACCAAGGCATACAACTCCTTGTCGTAGGTAGCATAGTTGAGGACCTCCACATTAAATACTTTAGAATGATAGCAGACATGACCTCATCCCTACATCAGGACCACTCCCATGGCATACCCACTTGCATCTGTCTCCACTTTGAAAGGATTCTACAAGTTTGGTAGTGTGATAACTGGTGTTTGACTGATCTTTCTTTTCATCTCATCAAAGGCCTTTTCTTGATTATTCCCCCACTAGAAACTCTTGCCACTCACTGCTATGGTGTGGAGTGGTGCAGCTACTATTGAAAATGAAGCTATGAAATTTTGCAAGTACTATGGTGCCCCAAAAAGTCTTAACTTATGTGTAATTTTTAGGAACTGGCCATTTCATCATGACCTCCATCTTTTCTAGATCTATATTGATCTCACCTACATTTATCACATACCCCAGATACAACAAACATTGTTGAGAAAACTTACATTTCTTGATATTTCCTAGCAACTAGTGCTTCTTCAAAGTCTCTAACACCTGCATAGGATGTGATATGTGCTCCTACTAGGTAGCACTATAAACCAATATATCATCCAAATAAACAATAACAAATGAATCTAGATAAGGGCGTAAAATGCCATTCATTAGTCTCATAAATGTAGTTGGTGTGTTGCATAAACCAAATGGCATAACCAACCACTCATACAAACAATGTTGCCTTGTATTGAAGGAAGTCTCTTAGGCATATTCTTCTTTGACTCATACCTAGTGATATCCTAATTTCAAATCTAACTTAGTGAAGTACTTGGCATGTTTCAACTCATCCAACAAATCATTGATCCTAGGCAACGTGTACTGATTCTTTAGTGTAATCTTTCTCAATGCCCTATAATCAATACACATTCTCCAAGTCTCATCCTTCTTGGGAACAATTATGATGGGTGACCCACAAGGTGAGGTACTTGGACGAATCACACCTTGCTCCAACAATTGCTTCTTTACTTCATTTTATTCTAGAACAGACTCTCTATATAGTCCAATATTCATCAAGGGGAAGTCTAGCAATAATTGGATTTTGTGTTCAACTTCCCTATTAGGTGTTATCCCTTTAGGCTCATGGAACACTCCCTTGTATTCCTTTAACAACTCCTCCAATTCATTTTTATTCTCCTCAGTACACCCTTCCAAGGATATATTTACTTTTAACGACTCTTCACCAGACTGATTTTCCCTTAGGAAAAGTACAACATATTTCTTTCTAGAATTGATAAATTTATCAGCCTGATTGGCACTTACAAGTGAATATTTTTTATTTTCCTTTGCGTGCATTGATGATGAATGATTTCATGTCCTTGATGAGGCAGTATTGGTTGTATCTCCACATGAATATAGCATCCCTCGTATACATGTAGGGGATTCCAAACACTACTTTGCATACATCTAGTGGTACTACATCAAATTCTACTTCATCTATAAAATCAACACTTACAACAAATTGAATATTGCACTACTTTGTTACCTTCAACTTTGCATCCTTTTTTATGAAAAACATGAATTCTAAAACCCTAGACATCCAAAAACCTAACCCTAGGAGATGAAGCACCAAAATTCATGTGCGCCCCGTTGGGGTAAGTTAGTACATTAACTTCTTGGGGTCGTAACTTTTGCATACGATCTCCGTTTTAGGCGTGTGATAGTCCGTTGGAAAGGTATTTTCGAGAACTACACATTATTTCATTAAAATCTGAATATGTCTATAGTTTTACTATGGCAATCCAAGAAAACATTTTTAGATCTCCAAAGCGGCCCTGGAAGTACATAAAGATGTACAGACATGAAAACTTCCAAAATAAGCCAGTTGGAATAGGTGGGCGGCCACCAATATCCACCTGGATGTTGTTTAGGTATTTAGGATAGCCCTGTAATTGAACAATCTACAATTACAAATAAATTTCCCCATTACAGAGAAACGTGATAAACTAAAGACTGTCAAAATGATCCAGTTGGAATTTGGAACAGGTCGGTGGCCACCAATATCCACCTAGATCAAGGGACATATTGTGATATATGTCAATGAATTTCTCTTATATCCTCACAAATCTCTCCTCTGCTAAATCTTGAAGGTTGTTATTAACATACTCGTTGGACATGGCTAGGGTCTTGTGACTTTCTTAAATCAATTCCTGGATCCCTACAACTTCCACAAATACCCCATGAAAACTATATCTGATACCAATATGATCTATAAACTATTGTGGATATTCCACTGGAATAGTTCATCACAACAGATCTGATAAATAAAACTGAAATATACACCATGAAGGTTAAATTCCTTTAGATTCCATAGTCTTTAGTTACTGATTTTATGCTTATGCATGAAATAGATAAAATGAAAAAAATAGAGAATAGTAAAACACAATCACACACCATCCACAAAATAACACAAATATTTTCTCTAGGAAACCTTTACGAGAGAAAACACAACTAGAAGGCGAGGTTTCTCTACTTTGTTTTCTCTGGTATGGAAATAATGCAAGTACAAAGGAGAAGGTACTCTCTATGGAGTTATCTAAGACCTGTGGCCTGTTAGGATACTATATAACATTAACCCCCTCTATTATGCTCTCTAATTTATGTTCGACAACACAGGTATTCCAACAGAGGATGAACACCTTTAGTAACCACTCACATAACCAGATCAAATATCAACACACCAATGTTTTCATGTGGTAAAACCCCTACGGGGAAACATCCACGGCCCCAACCAACGCGACCACTTGCAGCAGTTTATTATTGAAAAGTAAAATATTACAGAGAGATTTTACAAGAGAGTTTCTCATAATCGATCATCGGCAAATGACCCTCCATTCTCTTTAAATAGAGATCATGGACCAATCGGGTGTTAAGCCACTGATCAATGGTCGTTAAGATCGAGGAGAGTATGAACCGTCGAATCACTCTATGTCGGGAACATATTGTGACCATCGGATTTCCTAACTACAAATGCATACTAATGCATACTAAAGAAACACACTAAGAAACACACTTTTACCTAATGACATATTAGACCAAGTAGATCTTAACTAACTCCTAAGTGTCTAAATATCCGAACATCCCCCCTTAAGAAAAATTGGGAATAGGATTGAAGGATTTACAATGTTGACACAATAGGAGAAGGAAGGATTCATTAGAGCCTATCCCCCCTTAATGACAACTTCTTGAACTCCTAACATAAAGTGAAGTTTGGAAAACTTCACTTCTGTAAGAGACTTTGTGAAAATGTATGCAACTTGATCTTTTGTAGGAAAAAAGAGAACTTCAATAACTTGATCATGAATGAGCTTTCTGATTAAGTTCATGTGTATCTCGATGTGCTTGCTGCGCAGATGTTGAACTGGGTATTTAGCGAGCTTGATGGCACTTTGATTGTCACACCAAAGGTTGGTCGGATGCTGCTGCTCGAATCCAAAATCTGAAAGGATTTGTCGAAGCCACAAGGCTTCCTGACTTGCATTTATCATTGCTCGGTACTCTACTTCTGTTGAAGAAAGTGCAATAGCCTGTTGTTTCTTACAGGCCCAAGTGACAGGTCCTGAACCAAGGATGAAAACATAACCTGCAGTAGACTTTTGATCATCAGGTTCGTCGGCCCAATCTAAACCAACTAATAAAGGATTCCCCCCTGAACTATAATTTATCCCGAACTAAACTTTACCACAGACATAGTGAAGTATCCTTTTATATGTTTTCCAATGGAATTCATAGGGTGTTTTCATATACCGGGCAACAAGACCAACAACAAAGGAAAGATCAGGATGGGTATGAGTCAAGTATAAGAGGATACCAACTAACTGACGGTACAGGGTGGCATCAACTTCAGGATAAGTATAGGTGGCAGTAAGCTTGACTCCAGACTGGAAGGGAGAAGGGGTTGGTTTACAATCATCCATGTGAAAACGATGAAGAAGGTAACAAGCATACTTAGACTTGGAAATAAAAATTCCTTCATTGGTTTGCAAAACTTGGAGGCCAAGGAAATAGTGCAAAAAACCTAAGTCTGTCATTTCAAATTTATTCTTAAGGTTGGTTTTCACATGGTTTAAAATTTTTGATTCACTACCATCAAGGATAAGGTCATCAACATAAAGGATAAGGATTATGAGATGACTTCCTACTTTCTTAGTATAGACATTAGGATCAGAATGGCATCTAGAGAATCCAGTGGAAATAAGAAAGGTGTCCATTTTGGCATACCAAGCTCGGGTAGCTTGCTTGAGACCATAAATAGATTTCTTAAGGTGACAAACAAGGATAGAGTCATTCTGGACATAGCCAGGAGGTTGTTCCATGTAGATTTCTTCTTGAAAATCTCCATGCAAGAAGGCGGATTTAACTTCCATCTGATGGACCTCCCATTTATGTGAGGCAGCAAGGGAAAGAACAAGGCGGATGGAATTCATTTTGGCTACAGGGGAAAAGGTTTCATGATAGTCAATTTCTTCAACTTGGGAAAATCCTTTGGCAACTAAACGAGCCTTGTGTCTTTCAACACTTCCATCTGATGCATACTTAGTTCTATAGACCCATTTACATCTAACAAGTTTTCTTCCTTTTGGAAGAGGTATGAGATCCCAAGTGTCGTTTTCCATTAAAGAATGATACTCTTCATTCATTGTTGTATCCCAATCTAGATGACCTGAAGCTTCTGCAAATGTCTCTGGATCATGAGTCTCTGAAACTTGAGCCAAAAGAGAATAGGCTCGTTGGAACTGGAACCTTATCCAGATCATCAGATTCAGCTTTTAAATCCACATTATCTGCATATTTAATATGGCTTCTACAAGTAATGGCTTGCTTACCACCAACAACTACTTCGAATGGAAATCTCATATGGAAGATTTATTAAGAAGTAAAGGCATGTACTGAATTACCTTGGGAAAGGAAAAAGTACCCACTGATGATGATAAGAAAGCCAAATGGGATAATAGGAATGATGAAGCACATGGACTAATCGGAATGTCCATCTCTCCTAATTTAAGGTACCACCTTCAAGAAATTAATGACCCCGAAGAAACTTGGGACAAGATTGAATCTGTGTTTGGTAAACTCAATATTATTCAAGCACAACAGTTAGAAAATCAAATACTTACCTTGAGTCCAAGTGATTTTTCTTTCCTTGGAGACTATCTATCTAAGTTTAAAACACTCAGAATTTTATGTGAAGAATGTAAGATAAAAATGGAGGAAGAGCATTGCATCTATCTTATTCTTTCTAAGCTAGGTAGTGCATATTATGTGTTTGTATCTACCTTTTTTGCCATGAAAGAGGCTCTAGGGAAATCTTATGAAAAATTCACTCTTGAGTCCTTTTGTGTTTCTTTGATTAGAGAGGAATATAAGCTTATTAAACTTGGAGTGATCAGCACATTAGGTACCTCTAACAAATTCTTAGTTGCCCAGCAAAAAGATAAACCCAACTATCCCAAGAAGCAACATGCTCGCTACAACAACAAGCAATATAAGGGTCCCAAACCCACTCAAACATCTTCAGCTCCTAATGGTGACAAAGGAGAAAAATATAAAAATAAGAAGACTGACAGACATTGCAACTTTTGTGATAAAGATGGTCATGATGAGTCCAAATGTTTCAAGAAGATGGCAGCTTTAGAAGAAACAATGAAGAAGCACAACATCAGTATTGAATCTCCTTCTTCTTCTTCTTCTTCTTCTTCTCATGGACATGCACTTTCCACTTTTGGTTTCTCCTTCAACACAAATTCTACTTCTTCTTATGGTGAGTGGCTTATTGATTCAGGAGCATCTTATCATATGGCTAAGGATAAAGCCATATCTTCTGCTCTAAATGAATGTAACACCAAGAAAATATTTGTTGGTGATGATAGATATCTTAGTGTTGTAGGATCGGGAATAGTTCAAGTACATAATGGTCATTTCAATGATGTATTATGAGTTCCAAGTCTTTCTTGTAGCCTTCTATCAGTATATCAAATCACTCGTTCAGGTGAAGGTAAAACCATAGAGTTTTCAACTCACCAAGTTGTAATCAAGGATCTAAAAGATCCTAAGCATGTTCTTGCAACTGGAATTGTTGATGATATTACCAGGTTATACAAGTTTGACAAGTTTGGGTCATAAACTTTTTCATCAGTTTTTGTTGCTCATAGCGATGACTTGAGGAAAATTTGGCATGAGCGGTTTGGTCATATAAACTATCTCTCATTGCAGCAACTATGTAATCAAAAGATGGTGACTGTTCTTCCTCTTTTTTCATACAGAGATGGTGTTTGTGCCGGTTGTGTTCTTGAAAAACATCATCGGGACAGTTTTGACAAACGGCCTCTTGGCACACCTTGGACCCTTTACAGCTTGTTCACAGTGATTTGTGTGGTCCATTTTCTTCTCCTTCTTTTCTGAGTGCAAGTATTTCTTAACTTTCATTGATGATTTTTCCAGACGTACTTGGGTTTACTTCTTAAAACTTAAGAGCAAAGTTTTTGACAAGTTTTGGGCCTACAAGGCCCTTGTAGAAAAGCAATCTGGACATCAAATTCAAAAGTTAAGAACAGATAATGGAGGCGAATATGTGAACAATAATTTTACAAGTTACTGCACTACACAGGGCATCCAAATGAAACACATGGTTCCATATACACCACAACAAAATGGTGTTGCTGAGAGAAAGAACCGCACGTTAAAAGAAATGGCTAATTGTATGATCCAATCTAAGGGATTAATTCTAAAGTATTGGGCGGAAGCAATCAACTATGTAAATTACATAGTCAATCGCACTCCCACAAAGTCTCTTAAAAACATAACACCGGAAGAAGCTTGGACTAAAATTAAACCCGATGTAAGTCACTTCTGTGTATTTGGCAGTATAGCATGGGCTCACATCCTTGATGAGAAAAGGAAAGCATTGCAACCTAAAAGTGAGAAGTGTATATTTGTTGGTTATTTTGAAGATGTCAAAGGTTATAGACTTCTTCAACCACATTGTAATGAAATTATTCTTAGAAGAGATGTTAAATTTGATTAAAATGTGTTGGCCTGCGAGCCTAATTTGGTGGTTGTGCCTTCTTCGGCCTGCGAGCCATCTTCGATGTTTGTGCCTTCTTCTGTTCCTATTCTGGTTTCTTATTCAGATGATGACAGTGAGGATGAAAATCCACCTCCACCAATTGAACTTCCGCCAGATGATTCCTTTGAACCTAAACAAGCACTAGTTCCATCGCTTCCTAGATGGGTCCGTTCAACACAAGAAGCAGCTGGTGATCTTGTCGATGATCCTTCGTATCAGCGTCGAACACGTTCACTGTTCCAGCGAACCTCTTCTCTTTTGGATCAATTTTCAAAGACTCGTGATCCAGAGACATTTGCAAAAGCTTCAGGTCATCCATATTGGGATACAACAATGAATGAAGAGTATCGTTCTTTAATGGAAAACGACACTTGGGATCTTGTACCTCTTCCAAAAGGAAGCAAACTTGTCAGATGTAAATGGTTCTACAAAACTAAGTATGCATCAGATGGAAGTGTTTAAAGACACAAGTCTCGTTTAGTTGCCAAAGGATTTTCCCAAGTTGAAGGAATTGACTATCATGAAACCTTTGCCCCTGTAGCCAAAATGAATTCCATCCACCTTGTTCTTGTCATTGTTGCCTCACATAAATGGGAGGTCCATCAAATGGATGTTAAATCCACCTTCTTGCATGGAGATTTGCAAGAAGAAATCTACATGGAACAACCTCCTGGCTATGTCCAGAATGACTCTAGCCTTGTTTGTCGCCTTAAGAAATCTCTTTATGGTCTCAATCAAGCTCCCCGAGCTTGGTATGCCAAAATTGACACCTTTCTTATTGCACTGGATTCTCTAGATGCCATTCTAATCCTAATGTCTATACCAAGAAAGTAGGAAGTCATCTCATAATCCTTGTCCTTTATGTTGATGACCTTATCCTTACTGGTAGTGGCTCAAAACTTTTAAACCATGTGAAAACCAGCCTTAAGAAGAAATTTGAAATTATAGACTTAGATTTTTTGCACTATTTCCTTGGCCTCCAAGTTTTCCAAACCAATGAAGGAATTTTTATTTCCTAGTCTAAGTATGCTTGTGACCTTCTTCGTCCTTTCACATGGATGATTGTAAACCAACACCTTCTCCCTTCCAGTCGGGAGTCAAGCTTACTACCACTTGTACTTCTCTTGAAGTTGATGCCACCTTGTACCATCAGTTAGTTGGTAGCCTCTTATACTTGACTCATACCCATCTTGATCTTTCTTTTGTTGTTGGTCTTGTTGCCCGGTATATGAAAACACCGCATGAAAGACATTGGAAAGCAACTAAAAGGATAATTTTCTATGTCTGTGGTACATTTCAGTTCAAGATACATTATAGTTAAAGGGGGACTCCTTTATTGGTTGGTTTCACTGATTTAGATTGGGTCGACGACCCTGATGATCGAAATTCTAATGCAGGTTGTGTTTTCAGCCTTGGTTCAGGACCTGTCACTTGGGCCTGTAAGAAACAACAAGATATTTCACTTTCTTCAGTAGAGGCAGAGTACCGAGCAACGGTAAATGCAAGTCAGGAATCCTTGTGGCTTCAATAGATCCTTTCAGAGTTTGGATTCGAGCAGCAACATCCGACCAACCTTTGGTGCGACAATCAAAGTTCCATCAAGCTCGCCAAAGACCCATTTCAACATCAGCGCAACAAGCACATCAAGCTACACCTGCACTTCATCAGAAAGCTCATTCATGATCAAGTTATTGAAGTGCTCTTTTTCCCTACAGAATATCGAGTTGCGGATATTTTCGCAAAGTCTCTTATAGAAGCGAAGTTTTCCAAACTTCGCTCTATGTTAGGAGTTCAGGAAGCTGTCATTAAGGGGGGATAGGCTCTAATGCCTCCTTCCTTCTCCTATTGTGTCAACATTGTAAATCCTTCAATCCTATACCAAGTTGTTCTTAAGGGGGGATGTTAGGATATTTATACACTTCGGAGTTATTTAAGATCTACTCGGTCTAATATGTCATTAGGTAAAAGTGTCTTTCTTAGTGTGTTTCTTTAGTATGCATTAGTATGCATTTGTAGTTAGGAAATTTGATGGTCACGATATGTTCCCGACATAGAGTGATTTGACGGTTCATACTCTCGTCAATCTTAACGGCCATTGATATGTGGCTTAACACCCGATTGTTCCATGATCTCTATTTAAAGATCATGGAGGGTCATTTGTCGATGATCAATTATGAGAAACTCTCATGTAAAATCTATTTGTAATCTTTTTCTTTGCATTAATAAACTACTCCAAGTGTCCGCAATATTTTTCGGGAACAATTCAAGTAGATAATGGTCATTTCAATGATGTATTATGTGTTCCAAGTCTTTCTTGTAACCTTCTATCAGTATATCAAATCACTCATTCAGGTGAAGGTAAAACCGTAGAGTTTTCACCTCACCAAKTTGTAATCAAGGATCTAAAAGATCCTAAGCATGTTCTTGCAAATGAAATTGTTGATGATATTACCAAGTTGTACAAGTTTGACAAGTTTGGGTCATCAACTTTTTCATCAGTTTTTGTTGCTCATAGCGATGACTTGAGAAAAATTTGGCATGAGCAGTTTGGTCATCTAAACTATTGCTCATTGCAACAACTATGTAATCAAAATATGGTGACTGGTCTTCCTCTTGTTTCATGCAGAGATGGTGTTTGTGTCGGTTGTGTTCTCGACAAACATCATCAGGACAGTTTTGACAAACATGCCTCTTGGCACGCCTCGAGCCATTTACAGCTTGTTCATAGTGATTTGTGTGGTCCATTTTCTTCTCCTTCTTTTTCTCGGTGCAAGTATTTCTTAACTTTCATTGATGATTTTTCCAAACGTACTTGGGTTTACTTCTTAAAACTTAAGAGCGAATTTTTTGACAAGTTTTTGGCCTACAAGGCCCTTGTAGAAAAGCAATCTAGACATCAAATTCAAAAGTTAAGAACAGATAATGGAGGTGAATATGTCAACAATAATTTTACAAGTTACTGCACTACACAGAGCATCCAAATGCAACACACTATTCCATATACACCCCAAAAAAATGGTGTTGCTGAGAGAAAGAATCACACATTAAAAGAAATGGCTAATTGTATGATCCAATCTAAGGGATTAAGTCTAAAGTATTGGGCGGAAGCAATCAACTGTGCAAATTACATAATCAATCGCACTCCCACAAAGGCTCTTAAAAATATAACATCGGAAGAAGCTTGGACTAAAATTAAACCAGATGTAAATCACTTTATGTGTATTTGGTAGTATAGTATGGGCTCACATTCCTGATGAGAAAAGGAAATCATTTCAACCTAAAAGTGAGAAGTGTATATCTGTTGGTTATTTTGAATATGTCAAAGGTTATAGACTTCTTCAACCACATTGTAATGAAATTATTCTTAGAAGAGATGTTAAATTTAATGAAAATCTCTTGGCCTGCGAGCCTAATTCGACGGTTGTGCCTTCTTCAGCCTACGAGCCATCTTCGGCGTTTGTGTCTTCTTCTGTTCCTATTCTGGTTTCTTCTTCAGATGATGACAGTGAGGATGAAAATCCACCTTCATATGTTGACCTTCCTCCAGATGAGTCCTTTGAACCTGAACAAGCCCCAGTTCCACCACTTCCTAGATGGGTCCGTTCAACACGTGAAGTAGTTGGTCATCTTGTCAATGATCCTTCATATCAGTGTCGAACACGTTCAAAGTTCCAGCGAGCCTCTTTTCTTTTGGCTCAAGTTTCAGAGACTCGTGATCCATAGACATGTGTAGAAGCTTCAGGTCATCCAGATTGGGATACAACAATGAATGAAGAGTATCATTCTTTAATGGCAAACTCCCACATGAGCCTATTGGAAGATCAAATTCAAAAGTTCAGAAGAGATTGTTAGGGACATCCTAACAATTTCTCAGTCCCAATTGTTCTGCTCTGCTATGGAACAAAATACAATAACATAGAATGGAACCCCTTCTCCTCCTAGTGGCCTAGTATTTAACATATCTTGATAGCCATATAGGGGTAGGTTTTTTAAATTATCAATCCTCAATTGTGATAGGATTTTGAACCTTCTTGAATAATATTGAAATTACATACATTTATATCCCCACATGTGTGAGTAACAGGGGCTGATGTGGCATCCTCTTATACCACAATGGTCAACATGGTAGGTCAACTTACGAGAGGCATAACTTTCACATATGAGCTCTGATTGAAGACTTTGACCCACTGTTGGAAATGTATCAGAGTATAAAATATCGCCATGGGTCTAGTTATAGGTTCGAAACAACAAATCCTCTCCTCCCCCGCCCACCCGCCCTGAAATATACACCATGAAGGTTAAATTCCTTTAGATTCAAGAGTCTTTAGTTACTAATTTTATGCTTATGCATGAAATAGATAAAATGAAAAAAATAGAGAATAGTAAAACACAAGCACACACCATTCACAAAATAACACAAATATTTTCTCTAGGAAACCTTTACGAGAGAAAACCCAACTAGAAGATGAGGTTTCTCTACTTTGTTTTCTATGGTATGGAAATAATTCAAGTACAAAGGAAAAGGTACTCTCTATGGATTTATCTGAGACCTATGGCCTGTTAGGCTACTATAGAAAATTAACCCCCTCCATTATGCTCTCTAATTTCTCAGTCCCAGTTGTTCTACTCTGCTATGGAACAAAATACAATATCATAGAATGGAACCCCTTCTCCCCCTAGTGGCCTGGTATTTAACATATCTCAATAGCCATCTAGGGGTAGGTTTTTTACATTATCAATTCTCAATTGTGATAGGATTTTGGACCTTCTTGAATAATGTTGAAATTACATACATTTCTATCCCCACATGTGTGAGTAACGGGGGATGATGTGGCATCCTCTCGTACCATAGTGGTCAACATGGTAGGTCAACTTGAAAGAGGCATAAATTTCACATACGAGCTCTGATTGAAGACTTTGACCCACTGTTGGAAATGTATCAGAGTATAAAACATCGACATGGGTCTAGTCATAGGTTTGAAACACCAACCCACCCCCCGCCTCCCTCCCCGCCCCCCCTCTCCCTACCCCCAGATGTCCTTTAATGCCTCATAATGGCCCCAAAAGGTTCTAGGCCCCAATTTTCCAAACTAGGATCTACCACTAAAATGGTTTGCAAGTTTATTCCTCCATTTTTTCACTCTGAAGTCATGGAGATGGATGACAAATAATATATTGATCCAATATGGATCACTTAATGCCCATTAAGTGCGAAATTGTGTAAAGGAACAAGTGGACTGTGGTTAGGTGAAGGCAAGACAATGACACATGAAGGTGTGGAAGTGACACCCTCAAAGACTCAAGGCACAATAATGCACTAACCCAAATTACCATGATGGAGATTTTAAAATTTTACCCTTCATGCTAAATTTTTCACTTTACTTTGCATTTCCCAAAAAAAAATGGTAAAAACAAAAATTAGCATTTTTTTATGGGTAAATATTTAATCATACTTATGAGACCTATTGAAAGGTTGTTGAGGGGCAGGTCAAGCCATGATAGATGTGGATTCTTCATAGATACACATTGATAGTTTTTAACTTTTCATTTATAATGGTTTATTATAAATTATAACAAAAAAAAATTCTCTTGTAATGATTTTAAAGATTGAAAGTATAAGTTAAATGTATATTTTATTTTCTATTTTATCTTATTAACACAATTTATGCAACACATCATTGAAATGTTTTATTTATGACCTACATTGAAACAATTTTTTTTTTATTATTTTTTAAATGTCAAGTGTCAACTCAACTCTATATTAAGTAATAAAGGAAAAGAGTCTTTCAACATCATCATTTTTTATATTTTTTACTTTTAATAAAGTTAATATAAAATTATTTTAGATAAGATGGACATTGAAATATTTTATTTATGACAAACATTATTTTTTTTGTCGTTATTAGTTTTTTATGTGGCTTGTAAACTCTATGCAAGAAGAAAAAAAATGATTTTAAAATCATATTACTATAGCATCATAACAATTTACAACATTAATAAGTATAAATGATAAAAATACTTTATATTTTTAATAATTATGAATTCTCCAATCAACAATATTAAACAACCATTAATAATTATGAATGCTTCAATTAATAATACTAAACAATTTATATTGTTGATAATTGCAAATGCTATAATTAATGATTAATGATATTAATGGTTGTTGTAGACAAAATGGAAGAGAGAACCATTGATGGAAAGGAGAACCGAAAATTTCAATATTAGTTTTGTTCATTTGCACTCACTCCAATTATTATATATTTTCAAATATGTTTAAAAGAAACTTTAAAGTTAGAGAACTGAAAATTTCAATATTAGTTTTGTTCATTTGCACTCATTCCAATTATTATATATTTTCAAATATATTTAAAAAAAACTTTTAAGTTAACCACATCTATAATTGTACACTGTGATGAATCCCTGGCTTGTTTTAAGATGCACAAACACTTTTGGTCGTTCTCAAATTATCACATTTTCAAACTAATTAATTATATTTTATTAAACATAATACAAATTACTTTTTAATAACCTATATAATAATATATTACATTTACATTTTAATATATTTTTTTTTAAACTTTGTTTCATTGTATCATTAAAAACAATTGCTAATTGTAAATAATGTACATTTATGTATCTTGAACGTAGATAAATACCACTACATGTCAAAAGACAAGATTGCATAAGTCAATATATGTTAAGACATTACATTACAAAATAACAACACTATAAATGATATTATGAGAAAATGGGTTACAATGATTGAGGAAATAATTTTACAAATTGATATTATTTATTAATCATAAGTTTAATTTTTACACATTTATATAGAGTTAAAAAAATTGAAAATTCAAGTTTTATATATATAATTAATATTTTTTTAATAAAAAATTAAAATTATTTATATAGTTTATCTTTCTATTTATTAAAAAATTAGTAAAATATATAAATAATAATAATTAAAAAAACTTCAAACATTATTATTATTATTATTATTATTATTATTATTATTATATATATATATATATATATATATATATATATATATATATAACCCAATTATTTTAAAAAAAGAAAAACATACTTATATTAAAATAAGATTATTGAAGATAGTCTATTACCTATTATATTATAGTACCTTATCAAAATATGGACACTAATAAAGATCTTAGAAACTAACACACATTTTGAAACAATAATCACATATTTATTATATAGCTTCATATTTATTGTAGCTCCAATATGTGTAATGTATTTGTATTTGGATATTTTTATCAAGGAGGAGGATAATATAATTATTATTATTGTTACTTAGAATCTATGTAATAGAATAAACCAACTTATAAATATGGTCATTGTATATGTAAACCATACAAAGGAATTCCAACTGTAATATCATTGTTAACCATACAAAAGAACTCCAAGTGTAATATCATTGTTGTATATGTAATATAATGTAAAGTTGATGCAATACAGTAAACCAATTTATAAATATGTTCAATACCATAAAAAAAGAATTTCAATTATAATATCCTTGTTATATACTTATTTGTAATATACTCTAAGTGTAATATCATTGTTGTATATGTAATATAATGTAAAGTTGATGCAATACACTGAACCAATTTATAAATATGGTGATTACCATACAAAAAAATTTCAATTATAATATCCTTGTTATATACTTATTTGTAATATCATTATTATATATTTATTTGATTAAATATTATAAAATTTGTATA
The DNA here is from genome assembly GCA_009831015.1 of Picea engelmannii. Taxonomy (NCBI): domain Eukaryota; kingdom Viridiplantae; phylum Streptophyta; class Pinopsida; order Pinales; family Pinaceae; genus Picea; species Picea engelmannii. The sequence goes on from ML777156.1 coordinate 776,123, forward strand.
TGTAATATAATATAGAGTTGATGCAATACAGTAAACCAATTTATAAATATGATTTTTACCATTAAAAAAAATTTCAATTATAATATCTTTATTATATACTTATTTRTAATATCATTGTTATATATTTATTTAATTAAATATTATAAAATTTAAATTAATAATTATCTAACTAAAAAACTACAACATTATTCTAATTATTTATTTAAATAGAAAAATGAATGGACACAAATGTGGTTTTTACCATACAAAAAAATTTCAATTATAATATCTTTATTATATACTTATTTGTAATATCATTGTTATATATTTATTTAATTAAATATTATAAAATTTAAATTAATAATTATCTAACTAAAAAACTACAACATTATTCTAATTATTTATTTAAATAGCAAAATGAATGGACACATTACCTAAAGTATATATATAATATTTAAAAAGAAACATACATTAATTTTTAAATTTAAAATCATTTTTTTATATAATATATTCATTTTAGAATTAAATTTTATCATATCTCTTCATTATAATAAAATGTGTTGTCATATTTTCAAGTGAGCTGAGCTAGAGTGTTAGAGTATTTGCATTATATTAGTAATTATACTTCAAATTATTATATAGGTATATATTTATTAGTGTACATTTTAGGATGATTAACCTTATAAATGTGATATTTAATATTTGCATTTATATTAAGTTTATTTTGACTTAGTTAAGAGTAATATTTATATAGATTGTTTATAAGATTGTGGTGTTTAGGAGTAATTAGTTAATAGTTTATATTAAGTTTATTTTGACTTAGTTAAGAGTAATATTTATATAGATTGTTTATAAGATTGTGGTGTTTAGGAGTAATTAGTTAATAGTTTGATCTATTCTTTTTTATACTAGTATAAGGAATTAAAGTAATATTTTTGAAGGACATTGTTCAACTAAAAGTTTAATTCACAAAAATTAAAGCACTTAATGGTCTGCAATGTACCATGTGAAAATGTTGTAGCACAAACAAACGCTTTATGTTTTCTATATCTCTCCTAATCCTCATTTCCAAGATTTGTTTTGTAGCCCCCGAGTCCTTCATATCAAATTGCGTTGGAAGTTGAGACTTCAAATCACAAATTGCATCCTCGTTATTACAAAAGGAAATGACCACCATCATGTTTGTAATAAACACAATGATCTTATTTGGATCTTAGAAATCTCAAATTCTGGGAGATTGTTTGAGACAATTTTTTAATTTGCAACCTAGTGACTCTTTAACTTTTTCAACATAAAGTTATGGCTATCATATAAATATCCTCCTTCAAGTCACCATGTAGGAATTTTGATCTCACATCCATCTACTCTATCACTAAATCAAAAGTTGTTGCTAGGGACCTAATAGGTTTTGACTTAGCAATTGGGAAAAAATGTCACCAAAGTCCATGATAGAGATAATAGGGACCTAATAGATGTTAACTTGGCAGCTAGAGAAAATATCTCACCAAAGTCCATCCCCTCAACCTGGGAATATGTATTAGCAACTAACCTTACCTTGTGCTTTTCAACATTGCCATCTAAATCGATATTCTTTTTTAACACCCATTTACATCCAATGGGTTTTCGTCCATCAAGTATTGGTATCAAGTCCCATTTATCATTATTTCTAAGTGCATCAATTTCATCATCCATGGCCAGTCTCCAAGACTCCTTATATTCCATTTTCATTACCTCTTTCACCGTTCTAGGCTCATTAGAATTAGAAAATAAATGAAATGTACATCTAAAATCAGACAGACTATAATTATCCCTATCAGGTTGCCTTCTTTGCCAAGTGAACCTCCTTATGTTTTTAGGTGGATTTTATTTTGAAAGTTCTGTAAACCCTCCTCATCAAGTCCATCGTGAACTTCTTGTTCATTTTTTGATTCAGTGTTCTCAATCTTGGGTGGTGGCACAACCACTGACTTCTTCTCATCCTCTTCTGGTTGCACCATTGTGTGAGAAGGCTTAACTTCTCTGGAAATAAAATTCCTATTATACAAAACTTTTCCAGCCACAGAATCCCAAAGCTTGTACCCTTTTACACCAACATCATCATTGATGAAGATATGTTCCACAACCTTGCTATCCAACTTCAACCATTTCTCCTTAGGTACATGAGCATATGCCTCACAACTAAAAACATGAAGATGTTGAAGTGATGGATTCTTACCCATCTAGACCTCCATAGAGGTCTTTTCCACAAGAGTTAACATGGGAGACCTATTATTCAAGTAACATGCAATAACAATTGCTTCTATCGAAAACTTCTTCTCTAAGTTGAATCCACTAATCATACTCCTAGATCTCTCCATCAACATTTTGTTCATCTGTTCTACAACACTATTATTTTGAGGGGCATATGGACTTGTCTTATGTATTTCAATGACATTATCCTTATAAAACTTATCAAAACCTATAGAACAATATTCGACGCCATTATCATTGCTCAACACCTTAATCTTCCTACCAAACTCATTTTCCAAGAGATCTTTAAACTAATCCTCCCAAAATAATCATCAATGAATGACACATAATACAATGCCTTAGAAATTGAATCAACTTTAATTGGACCAAATACATCAGAATGAATTAATTCTAACAACCCAATATATTTGTGAGAACTTCAATAAAATTGAACATGGTTATGTTTTACATATATGAAATGTTCACAACATTCAATTTAAGAGCACAATCATTCAATCCATCCACAATGTTTTTGTTTTTCAAGGCCCGTAGACCCTTCTAACCTATATGGTCCAATATTTGGTGCCATAGCATTGTCTTCTATACATGTAACTTGTTTTTTGAAGCAAGAGATTGTTTAGGTACCTAGAAAGCCTAACCATCAAAAATAGATATAGGTTCTAATTGTGAGGGTGTATATCCTATAGATATCTCTTTGAATAACTATTACATTGAATGGTGCATGCATCAAGATGAATAAAAGTGCCCACACTAACACCCTTATTGAGCACCATAGCTCCTCGAACCATCTTACACCCTTTGTTAGAGAAAACAACTTGCACATCGACATCATTAAATGTTCTTACTAATTGTAGTTTCCATGTCAGACCCAAAATGTGAAAAACTCCATTGATCCCCTTCACTCTACCATCAGGGAATCTAATCAAGACTCTACCATGGCCAACAATGTTGAGAGGGGAGTCATCATTGAGGGTATACCATCCAGCCATCATATTCCCCATAAATTAAGAACCAATGCCAATAGGAATTCATGTGGAAGGAAGCTCAAGAGTCTATCAACCATGCACTCTGGCCTACATGGGTTGCCAAAGCTGCAACAAAGGCATCTCCACCATCCTCCTGAGAATATTTTTCATACTCATCATTATAATTCCTTATTATTCTTCTTTTTCTCTTCCTTGATGTGTCTTCTAAAATGCCCTACCTTGCTATAGTTCGAACTTTTCTCCTTGGACTTTCTAAGCGAATTATGTCTCCCATGGGATTTGGGTCTACCCTTCTCTTTCTTCTTACCTATCTCCTTTGATCCTCCATGAATAGTGAAGGCCTCATTGCTAGATTCAAAATCTTTTCTCCTCACCTCCTCCGAGAGTAAAGCAACCACAACCTCATCCAGAACCAATGTCTTTACACTGCTTCCAATGCCCATTACCAAATCGTCCCATGAATTTGGCAAAGAACATAAAAGGATCATAAGGAATCATGTTCATCCATCTTCACTCTAGTTGAGATTGAATAGATCACAATAGTACTAAATGCATTCACATGCTCAATTACATTAACACACTCACCCATTCTAAAGGACAACAATGTTTTTCGCTGAAAAAAAAATTAGCCTAGTGCAAATCCCCTAACTTCTTCTAGAAAATTATTGTGGTTTTTTCTTAAAAAAATGTTCAAATGTTGAATCGGCCGAACATAGTCTACTAAGGCTTCTCGCATTTCTCTCCAACACAACCCACTCTTCATCTTTCATACCAACGGATTTAGTTTCAGATATTGCAATCCATAGATCTCAATCTACAAGAAGATCCCGAGTCTTGAGCTTCCATAACTCAATGTTAGTGCCATTAAGCTTCTCCAAGATTTCCTTCTACAAAATCTCTCACTCAAACCAAAATTAAATTAAAAAACCTTGTCCCTAACACCTTAGATATGAGGTGATCAAGTTGACATAGCAAACTAAAGGAAGTAGAGGTGTGAAATCGCTTCCTACACTCACCAAAAAAGAAAATCCCTCAAGTAGCATATTTATTTATTGTTAACATATTTTATTGTAAAATCCCTAAGTAGCATGTTGTTTGGTAGGATTCACTAAATAATAATATAGCATATTTATTTATTTATTTGTTAACATATTTATTTGTAAGATCCCTAAATGACATGTTCTTTGGTAGGATTCACTAAATTAACCAAAATAATAATATATATTTATTTGTTAGTTTACCAAAAAAAAAACTAAAAAAAAAATCAAAAATAAACATATAATTGTATATGTAATTGTTATATAACATTTTTTCAACCTTCTTTATTAATAATTCTCTATATGTTCTAAAAGCTAATATTAAACATTAAAAAGTTATTATACATAATTTGTGTATTAGAATGCTCTACCAACTACATTTAAAAAAAAACATCTCCCTACACATATTGTTAGGATATCTATTTCCATACAAACATTAAGAATTATTCTAAAAACTAATATTAAACATTAAAAAGTTATTATACATAATTTGTGTATTAAAATGCTCTACCAACTACATTGAAAAAAACCTTCTCCCTACACATATTGTTAGGGATATCCATTTCCATACAAACATTAAGAATTTTCTGATAATCAAAATACAAAATCAAATTGAATACTTCGTTCCAAATAAATCTAAATGAAAAAAAAATAATAATAATGATACAAACCTCTTCCTATGATGAGATGACCAAAAAACTGATAAGGTTTTATAAAATACTGTGTGAAAATAGTAATACAAACCTCTTCCTATGATGAGATGACCAAGAAATTGAGAAGGTTTTATAAAATACCTTGTGAATGAGATATGGTGAAATTGAAGTGTTAAGTAGTGTTTATCATTTAACTAAATTTATATGGCAGATATGAATTGATAGCATGCATTTTTTAAATGTGATAATTTTAATTTTAATAGGAATTGATCGAAGGTTAAATGTTTTAGGTTTTCATATATTTTCTCCTTACTATTATTAAAATAGACTTTAAATTTTTGTTGAAATTACAATTTTTGTTGAAATTACAATTTTTAATTATTAAAATTATTATTTTCAATGCTAAAAGTGACTCAACATCTCTTCATAAATTTATATTACAATTTGATTTTGTAATATTAATGATTTATATATATGCTCTTTTATCAATCTAAAATTATTAACTAGATTTCAAACAAACAAAAAATACCTATTTCATTTTTTATTACTTATAGTAAGAGCAAAAGATTTAAGTTACAATTTATTACGCCGAAAGGTGTATACCTATTGACAATGGGCACAATTAATGATCTTTTAACCTTATTTAATTTTAAACCCTAATTTGATGGCTATGCATTGAAGATGGTGGCATATTCTTTCAATGGATTAGATTTATTGTTCATAACTTTCTTGCATTTATCAAGGCATCCGTTAACATGTTTACTTTTTAACATTTACCTAATCACATTAAAATATTACTGTAAGGATATGTAATTGCCACGTTCCATTTATCAACTTAATACAGCCAAACATTTCATATTACCACAGACAGATTACCACAAACGTTTTATATTAGGGACACACGTTCTCAGTATATTGAGGACTCAGCCGCGAGTTAGCGACTGTGCTAGTATATATATATATATATATGAAAGAGAAATTTGTAAATATATCTGAAACTTAAAAAAAAAAAAAAATGAAAAATTATTTTATAAACTATAATTTCATATATTATTACTTCTAAAAAGTTTATGTACCATGAACTTGTTTGTAATTTTAGCCGTTCTCTATTTTGAAACAATCTCAATTTCACAAATACTTTGACGGGATTATCTCGTCCATAACCTGTGTTACTCGTTCGTATATCTATATTTATATTTAAACATGGTACCTCTTCTTTGGATCGTCCATGCTTAATTTTTCCCTGATCGAATTTGTTTGAAAATTGTTAAAATATCAGAAAATTGTAAAAATAGAAATATGAAGCAGTGTTTGAAAGTTGATCACAGACGATGACGTTTGCAAGCGTCTCAAAATTTTGACTGCGAAGATAACCTGAAAGAAAAAGACATAATGTCACCGGATTAGTAACGGATAAATTTAAATGAAATAGAAACTCAATGATTTGATATGTGTAATTGCATACCCCAGCTGCAAGGAAGTATCAGAATCCTCATAGTCTTTGATGGCCGATTTATGTAATTTGAAAGTAAAAGCATTAGTTATAGATTCAGATGACTGGGGATCCTGATTTTCCGATGGTTCAATGAAGAAAGACTCCTCTGTATCATTATTTTCCACATGGCCGCGTTCTGCTTCCTTGATCTGTTCAATATGTGTAATAAGTTAACACTATATATGCACTAACTTGTTAAGCTGCCGATATTTTATCGAGTAAAGATTATACCTCTCGACGCAGTTTCGAATTCTCCTCTATAATTCGTATTCCCTGCTCATATTATAAATGTGAATGATAAGTATAGAAAATAATTAAAATGTGAATGATAAGTATAGAAAATAATTATACTGAGAAACCTAAAAGTTATACAAGTATTTTTAATTAGAAACTTAAAAGTTATCGGTTACCGTCACTGTGTATCTTTAAAGACGTTAAAGATAGATACTAGAATAATAATACTAAATAGAAATTTAATAAACACAGAAAACAGAATGATAATAATAAATAGAAATTTAATAAGTAAAAATAAAATTCTAAAGAATTTCAAATAATTACGTTGAAAGGCGTATACCTATTGATAATGGGCACAATTAATGATTTTTTAATCTTAAATTCTAATCTGATGGCTAAGCATTGAAGACGCTAGCATACTTTTAGTTGTCCTCCAAAATCAATGCTTCAGATTTATTGTTCATAAATTCCTTGCATTTATGAAGGCTTCAGATTTATTGTTCATAACTTCTTTGCATTTATGAAGGCTTCAGATTTATTGTTCATAACTTCCTTGCATTTATGAAAGAAAAAACACTAGCACAGGTTTCATTTTGGTGTCACTCATTCATCTTTTATATCTGAAAGGTCGTTTGATGCCACGACCTGCACGGACGTTTAATATTATCCATAACGCATCACGACTCTTGTGCTGAATGAAACCCTTTCGGGGTTCTCCATCCCCGAATCGGTTGTACTAGTATACTAACTTTTAAATCTAAAAATCATATATAACAATTTAATATTTATTCTCAATACACCCATAATTCTTACTGTTTTTAATGAATGAGTTCACCTAATTTAAATCTCATACTAACTTTTAAATCTAAAAATCATATATAACAATTTAATATTTATTCTCAATACACCCATAATTCTTACTGTTTTTAATGAATGAGTTCACCTAATTTAAATCTCACATTGTTGGAAACATACCACTTGTTCTGAATGGAACCCTTTCGGGGTTCTCCAACCCCGAATCGGTTGTGCTAGTATACTAACTTTTAAACCTAAAAATCATATATAACAATTTAATATTTATTCTCAATACACCCATAATTCTTACTGTTTTTAATGAATGAGTTCACTTAATTTAAATCTCACATTGTTGGAAACATACCAACTACTTTTCCATGCATGCAGCTATGTTAGGAATGGGCATGCATGCAATCTATATAACTATGTGATATATTCATGATCAGTCTATGAGCATACCCATAGAGGTGTGACAACAATGTGAGAGCAAGCTGGTGGTTTTACCTCATTAAGTTTCCACATAAATCAATGTGTCAAATTGTGGGAATGTTGTGCTTGGTTTAATACATGTTAAATCTTGCTCATTTATGCTCTGATTTTATGATATGTTTTACTTCAACTGCTTAACACACATAATCTTGTACACTATACAATCCAGAATGTATCTAATTCTAATAAATTAAAATCAAAAGATAAACATCCTATTAATATTGAAAAAAATGATTACGTAATACATCTTTCTCTTAAAGTGGGATCAGAGATATACAAATTTTCTTAATTCATGTTCATATTTGACAGTCCTAGTCTAACATGGTTTTATGATACAACTTCAGAATTTATGAAATTCAATGTGGAATAATAATAATAATAATAATCTATTTTTAAAGTTACAGCCAAGCCAAAGTATACATACCCTACCCCAAACACATATTTTACTTCCGTCATTTTTTCGACAGTAGTTGTCACTCAACTCATACTATAACTTCTCCATCCAATTTGATCTATCGGAGTCGATACTACAGTTTATTTTATTTTGTTTAATAATGAAATCTGAAATGAATTTGGAGCAGTTAGTTTTATATCGGAATGCTCCCAGACTGAACTAATTTTTAATATCGAATTTAATCTATCAGAGTCGATATTACGGTTTATTTTATTTTGTTTAAATATAAAATATGGAAATATCGCAATGAAATGAATTTGGTGCAGTTGCGTTTTGATTTGGAATTTTTTGTTATTAAATTAATTTTTAATTAATACGTTTTGATTTGGAATTTTTTGTTATTAAATTAATTTTTAATTAATATTGGTTAATATTTTTATCATAGTAATCTAATATACTTTTATCATATTAATTAAAAGTATGCAATCAAATTATTGAGTTGAGAAGATCTATTATCTCATAAACAAAAAGTTTTATACATTAATTTAATTTCTAGCTTGACTCTCACCTTAAAATTATATATATATATATATATATATATATATATATTGGACAAACAAATACCTTAAAGAAGTGATACACCATTCACAATACATTATCATATTTATTTTCTATTCATAAATATTTTATTTTAAATTTATAAATATTGTATCATACTGATAAGGTTATATATATTATTAAATTAAATATAAATTTATAATAACTTGATTAGTAGATTGAAATATTTCTTTTTTACATTCATAAATATTTTGTAAACTAATATATTTAATTATTTTATTTTAAATTATAAATATTTTATATATTAATAATAAATTATAATTATTATTAAATTTAATACTGCATAGATTACATATATTTAAATAGACTTGAAGTATAAATTTTTATGTAATTTTTTTTTATTAAAATAGATTTAAGGGTTTTTTTAACAGAATGATTATTTATAAATGATGGTAATTTGACATAACATTCATAGTAGACAAAAATCTTAAAAAACACAATGACCAATATTACCAATATTACTATTGTTTTAGCATATGTTATACATAGATGTTAGCATATGACCAATAATTCCTTGGCCATAAGCTCCTATTACTTAGATAACCTAAAGATGAGGCATGAACTACAACAGTATGTTTTTTTGGAGAAGGGATTGGGAATCCCTCCAATTGAGTTTGAGAGAAGTCAATTTGAACAACCATTGGGAAGAGTTCAAGCTCACATAGATCACTCATGATAGGCTTTACTAAGTGAATTCAATGAATCCTTCTTTATTCCAATGAATTGGAGCCCATAGTTCAATTGACCAAAACTCTATTGACGAAAGAAATTTGAGAAATGTTACAAAATATAAAAGTTATATATATAATTATACATCTCTTCATACTTACATTTTAATTACTAAAATAATACTCTTAACATAACAAAAAGATAAAAATATAGTTTTGGAAAACCTAAAAACCCATAAATCAACATTATGAAAGATATAAAAACTTGCAAGGCTAGACCTACAATACATCATTATTATATATATATATATAAACATCACTTGAGAAAAAAAAATGATACATCAAGAAAATATTACATATACCCACTCAATTATTTCATCCATCATTAAAATTATTTAACTACCATTGACTTGTGCATTTGAACACTTTTGATCCATGGTAGACCTTTCTAAGCATCATTATCATTATGCCAAAATAGCACTATGATAAAATTTTAGAATTTGTATGCACTATGATGAGACTTTTAGAATTTCTGTTTTCCTTATATTTTCAACCAACAATTACTTTGACAACCTTGACCCTTAGTGTGCAACCACAATCTTTGGCACATAGAGCACACCAATCTTTCAACACTACATTGATCAATCTAATTAGCACTATTTTCAACACCGTAATAATCAATCTAATTGGCACTAGCTCAACATTGAAATCGGTGGATAACTTCCTATCCCAACTAAATGATAGCTATGCTACTTCGTTCAGTAACACATCACAACTTATAATAGCAATGTGATAAATAAGTTGGATGATAAGTAATCGTGTCAATAAGGAAAACACGCTAGGTGAAAATTTGCGCCCTAAAAGACGAAGTTGGAAAGGAAAATGGAGAGTGGGAGATGACATTGAGTTAAGGATGAGACTAAAAAGTATGATAGAACTTCGAGTTTGATTATTTGTATCAAAATTAAAAAGTAGAGTTGAGACAAGACTATTGGTGTATTGAAAATACTATGTGTAAATTCATATAATAGGTATATAACTACACATCTATATGGTTAGTTACACATTTATATATGGTTAGTTACACATTTATATAGTTAGCTATAATGATTAGTAAATTAGAATAAGGTATTATAAAATTAGATGATGGTTAGTTACACATTTATATAGTTAGCTATAATGATTAGTAAATTAGAATAAGGTATTATAAAATTAGATGACGGTATATTTTTCATCAAAATAGTAAAATTTATACCGAGGATTATTACTAACTAAATGGATTTATCATAAGAGAACAAAAGAAATAAGAAGAGAATGCCCTATATTCTAAGATTATGGAGTTTTTTTTATTATTTCATGAGTAAATATGTACAAAGTAACCCTCTACCCCACTACCCCACTTGAAGCCAGAGTCAGGCAATGCCCAAATAAGTACTAGAGAGCCAAAATCATTGAATTATAAATTGCAATATCTATAATTTGACCATTAATATACATGAGTAGACCATTTCCCAATAACCATTGTCTGGTTTTTTGATTAAGTGCATGTTTTATGATATTAGCATATATAGGAATTTTCAGTCTGTAGTACTATAGAGGTGAGATTTGGGGCACCATGCTCCCAGTTGCATCATTTGGTATGAGAGTAAGATTGAAACTCCAAGGGAAAGGAAACATAGCAAAAGTAAGTAGTGAAAGAAGGTAACAAAAGTTGTGTAATAAAGAATGAAGAGTAGTAATACAAAGACAATTTATAGAAGATTATAGGCACCAAGAAGGTAAATAGAGTAAGAGAATAGAAAACGAACTGGTAAAGTTGGAGAGAGTTGTTTAGAACCAAAAGAAGAGGAAGAATAGTAAGAGTGAAAAGTTGATGTCACAGCGAAAATTATGAGTCCAATCCATGGATTCTCTGAATAAGGTTGCTTCATCTAAAAAACACAACTCCCCCAAGCTAGCAATAAACTCCCCCATCCAAGTGACATGCGTTTTCGATATTCAAACATAGCTAAAAACTATTTTTAGCTAGTTGTAGTCATCACCAACTTTTTCATCGAATTGTTAGAGAAAATTTGAGGTCTAAAATGGGCCACATAAGAAAAAAAAGGTCGTTGTTGAGTAGGAAACTCAATAACCAATAGAATTTCAAGAAATTGGGTCAACGATAATTGTTTGGTTGGATCTATACAAGTCAAACATGACTATGTGTCCTATTTTTATTTAACAAAAGTTAACTACATAAAAACCTCACATAGGTTAACATCTTATTGAGATCTTATTTAGATATGCTAAATATCCTTGAAATATGGAGTATTTTATATCAACACTACTTATATGCCAGCAAACAACATGGCTCGAAGCCATTATAACAATATACTCGTTATGAGCTCAACATGTCACTTCGGGAATTGAACCTGGGTGGGTAGGATAACAATCATTCCTCCAACAACTCGAGCCAAATCAATTGATCTATGTGTGTGTGTGATCCAGATTATTTTTCGGCACGAAATGAGAGCGGAGATATAATAAAAAAATGCACAAAGATATCGCGGATATCCAATAATATAATATAAATGTATCAAATATGCAACCATAAACACAGAGGTATAGTAATACACAATTTCTATTAATGGAAAAAATGTACAGAGACTATAAAAATGCAGAGTGAAAGACCCGCTAGAATGGTGGCAACTTATCTCTAAGAAGAGATGTGACGGCTACTCGCATTCGCAAGAAGATGGTTACAATGAGGCTCTGAAGGTTTTTTACAATAAACACGAATGTCAAAAACCCTAGACATCCAAAAACCTAACCCTAGGAGATGAAGCGCCAAAAGTCATGTGGGCCCCGTTTGAGTAAGTCAGTACATCAACTTTGCGGGGTCATAACTTTTGCATACGATCTCCGTTTTAGGCGCACGATAGCCTGTTGGAGAGGTATCGTCGAGGAGATTCATTTTGGGGACTCAATCATGCCTTTGAATATCATTGAGAAGCTCGATCCGGAAAAACCTTCATTTAGGCCCTCAAAATGGCCCTGGAAGTTAAAACTACTAAAAATAGTAAATTGTCAGTAAATTGTTTTGAGCGAGTTGGAAAAGGTGGGTGGCCACAGATATCCACCTAGATCAATCCTCCCTCCTTAGGAAGCAATGGTCTCCATTGCGTTGAGTTCCCGAGGGAGACGTGGAAGCATTTGTTGAATATGAATCTTGGTGAGTTGCTTGCCTTGTTGGAGACGTCGCGTTGCTTAGTTTGTGGAAGGTTGTCACGAACCTGTTGTTGGTGGGGTTGAATCTGTTCAATCGGTTGGGCTACATGAGATGTTTGTGTGCATTCAGAATATTTGCGCTTTGTTGCAGTCTTGTCGACCCTCTTCTGTTGGATAGAAGGTGCTTGGGCCGAGGTTGTAGTGGTTGCAATCTCCTTGTGTTCATCTTTTGAACAGAATGTGAAGAAATTGAATTTTGTAGTATGCAATACTACCTTGCGGCATTGTTTAGGTAGAACGGTAGTTGGGACTACCTATGGTATTATGTAGAGATGACCCCCCACAGTAACAATGACACTACGGGGTCGAGACTCATAAACAACATGGCGCTTCCACATATATGGTTGACCCGAGAGAACATCACAGACATCTAGTGGGGCAACATCACATAATACCCCATCCTTGAAGGGATGGATGTCGTATGACAATCGACATTGTTGGTTGACACAAAGATCTTTTCCCTGGCGAAGCCACCCGATGTTGTATGGTTGCGGGTGTGTTGTTGTCGACAATCCCGATTGTTTGACGACCTCTGCTAATATGAGGTTCTTCTGGATTCCACTATCAACAAAAAAATGCAGCAGGGTCCCCTTCATCCACATCTGTGAATGAAAAAGACGTTCCCCCTCTTCAGGATCTGTTGGTTCTTCTGGTTGAATTGTTGCGATCGCAACAATAGCAGTGGGGTCTGCATTGATAATCTTTCTTTTACCAGTATTTTTAGAATCAGATTCTGAATCAAGGTTCGGCTCCTTGTCTTTTATCTCAGCCACCAATCACTGTTTTAAGCGACATTCCTCGGTGTCGTGCCAGGGGCTTTTGTGGAAATCGCACCATTTTTCAGTATCTTTCTTTATCTTTTCGTGACCCTTCTTTTCGTGTGGCTTGGACTGGTTTTCGGGAGACTGTTTGTTAGGGTCATATTTATCATACTTTGGTTGTTGCATATTTGTAGACCCAAACTCTCGTTTGTTCTGGTGCTTAAATTTATGCTCCATTTTAACAACATATCGATAAGCAGCACCGAGTGATGAGATGTCCAGAAAATCCATTTAAGTTTGGATGTATCTGTGTAGAGCCCCATGGTATTTCAGAACCAAATGTTGTTTGGAGCCTTTGATACCCAGCTTGGTGCGCAAGGTATGGAAGGTATTAGTGAAATCTGAAACTGCTTGGCCCCTCTCTTGTCGTAGTGTGGTCCATCTCATGTACTGGTCCTCATAGTTGTCGATAGGGTAATATTGTTCCTTCACCGCATCCACAAAAAAATCTCAAGTGGGCTCGGCCTCATATATTTCAGACTCCTCTGTGGAACTTTGCTCCCACTAAGTTTCCCACCAATGTTTGACATGGGGGAGAGCTTTAAGGAGTGTGAAGGTGATATTTTCCCTGTCGGAAAAATTATGAACAGAAAAATAATCTTCTAATAAATTTAACCATTTGTCTAGGGCATCCACATCAATCTGACCTTCAAATATGAGAATATCAAAATTAACATGTACCTTGAAAGGAGAGGTGTTTCCAAAGTGGTTATTTGATGAAGATGCACCTGTTACTATCAGCAGGCGTTGAAGGATGTGGGAAAAATTCTCCATCATTTCGTCCCTCCGTCGCGTGAGAGCTTGCTCAAGCAATAGATTGATAGAATCGTTTGCTCCGTCGTTTTTCTTTTCTTCTGCCATGGAGGGTTTCTTGGGCGTGCGGGAGCGATTGTCTTCAAGAAAGACAAGTTCGATACCCAACTTTCTATACTCGAACCTCGTCGGGGACATGCACTGAAAAAAACGATCAAGAGCAGCTTGCTCTGATACCACTGATATGGATTATTTTTCAGCACGAAATGAGAGCGGAGATATAATACAGAAATGCACAGAAATATCGCGGATATCCAATAATATAACAGAAATGTATCAGAGATGCAACCATAAACACAGAGATACAGTAATACACAATTTTTTTTAATGAAAGAAATGTACAGAGACTGTAAAAATACACAGTGAAAGACACGTTAGAATGGTGGCAGCTTATCTCTGAGAAGAGATGTGACGACTACTCGCACTCGCAAGAAGATGGTTACAATGAGGCTCTGAAGGCCTTTTTACAATAAACAGGAATGTCAAAAACCCTAGACATCCAAAAATCTAACCCTACGAGATGAAGCACCAATATTCATGTGGGCCTCGTTTGGGTAAGTCGGTACATCAACTTCCTGGAGTCGTAACTTTTGCATATGATCTATGTTTTGGGCGCACGATAGCCTGTTGGAAAGGTATCGTCGAAGATATTCATTTTGGGGGCTCAATCATGCCTTTGGTTATCAATGAGAAGCTCAATCCCGAAAAACCTTTATTTAGACCCTCAAAATGGTCTTGGAAGTTAAAACTGCTAAAAATAGTAAATTGTCAAAATTGCTAGAAAATTGTTTTGAGCGAGTTGGAAAAGGTGGGTGGATACCGATATCCACCTGGATCAATGTGTGTGTGTGTGTTATGGATTTTTCGTCATATGTTGGACTCTTATTTAATATATGTCACATAAGAATCCACTTAAGTGTCCTCATGAAGATAGGCCACCCTCCAACTCATGTGATGCCATGCTTCTCTTTCTAGTCAAGTAAGGTTGTATTTGTAGTTAATATAACACATGTAGTATTTTGTGAACCTAAAATTCACATGCTATTAATTTTTGTAAAAACAAATTGATAGGTAGTAGAATTATTAGAACATCATTAATTTTTTACTTGATGGGCAAGGGTCAATGTCAAACTTCAACACTAACTAAAAGTATCAAGTGTGGGTACTCATTGGATGCAGAATTTATTTAGTGAAGTGTTTTGGAGAGAAATAATAAAAACACATTAATTTCAAGTATTTTTAATTTCTCTCACTACAGGTTTACTAAAAATATTGAGTGTTGGTACTCATTGAGTATTTTATAGGGAATAAAAAGAAACACATTATTTTCATGTATTTTCAGTTTACTTCATTGTAAGTTCACTAAAAATAAGGCGTGGGTACTCATTACATGTAGAATTAAAAATATTCTATATCCAATGAGTACTCACACTTATACTTTTAGTTAACCTATAGTGAAATAAATTGAAAATACCCGAATTTATGTTTTTTTTCCTCAACATGTTAATTGAAGTTTTAGCCAATAAAATACATTTCTCTTAGAATATATCTCAAACTTCTTCTAGTGTAGCATGTGAAAGTATCATTATAATATCATGTAAATATAAAGATTATATAAAATAATAATGAAGAAATTATGTTTTACATTATTATATTATATTGTTTAACTATATTTGTTATTTTTTTAATTTATTATATTACTTTTAAATTTAATATTAAATACACAAATATTATTTGTACAAGCAATAAATTATAATGGGTATTCAATAAAATATCATTTAAATTAAATGTTTTAACATTATCTCTTTTATTGTATATTACTTAAAATCTAAATTTTTAATTATTATTTTTTATTCCATTAATAACTCTACATTAACTTGGTTTACATTGAAAGTGTCATTAATGAAAAAATATAGATTCATATTCACTAAATAACATTTATAATATGATGTGGCATTTATTTTTCATTGAAAGCCCATTTGAGACTCCAAATTTGCTCAAAGGAAACAACAATACTTTCCATTAGAAACCCATTTGAGACCCCAAATTTACTATAATCAAACAACAATAGTGTTTTGTCAAGAAAAATGAATATTCCAAACAATGTGATGTATAAAACCAAAGAAACGTGATCACATTTATTTCCCATTGGAAGCCCATTTGAGACCTCAAATTTGCTCTAATCAAACATCAATTGTGTTTTTGTCAAGAACAATGAATATTTGAAGGAGTGTGAAATATAAAACCAAAGAAACATGATCAAGAAGGTTTACAAACCATTTTCCTCGACCGATTATATTTTTGTTGAGTTCATCTCATTTCTTGATATTTTCCCCTTGTTCTCTTTCCACTTTAACTGTGTATAGAAATAAAATCTCTTATATTCTCTCCCTCCTAATATTATCAATGGTTGTGGTGCTCTTATTTGCTTCCTTTACTCATATATTATGGATTTCATAGTAGACCACTAAAGTTGCGAGTAAAAGATTTCTACCAATGTCCTTCCTCAAGGTTCTTCTATTTCTACCATATTAATATTTTATGTATGTAATTATTGTTATACTTAAACAATTATTTTCATATTATTTTTGGTTATTCTTTTTACTAAACTCATTCTAAACAATCAAAAGCTAGAAAATTGTATACTCCAAGGGGTATATAGCTAGCCTATGAAATAGTACTATCAAGTTGTATTATTATGTCTATGAAAATGAAAAAACAACAAAGCAATTTTAATTGCAATGTGTTTTTATGTCTCTTCATTGTTTGATAGTTACTTAAATATTCTTTCTATGAAATGAGATTTCATTGGTCGTTGCTTTTAATTGTGAATGAATTTGGACACCATCTCTCTTTCAAATGAATTGTTTGTCACAATATTTATTTGCAGAAACTCCCTTCACTCATTACAACAAAATTATGCCATTAGCTTCCTTTTTTTTTCCATTGACCTTTTTGATGACTTGTTTTGTATGTTTTATGAAAACTCCACACTATTTCAAGGGATGGTGCTAAACTTGACATTATTTCACAAGTCTTTGCTAAACTCCATGTTGTTTGCACTGGATTTATTGTTAAAGTTAGCATCGGGTTCAAACTTTGGTTTAGAATCGATATTAGCACCAAATTTAGCACAATATACTTCTCTACTCTTTCACAAGTCAGATGGTAGGGATTTTCATACCCATTTGAAATCACAGATAACATTTGTGGAAGAAACTCCTCTAGCGACTCTAAAAGTTCACATGGATACTTGCATGGATTCATACGAAGTCTGACAGCTAAACTCGCCAAGGTATTTATTTGCAAAGATGACAGAAAGGATACAAGTTGATTTTCTTACCCACAGCTCCAACGTACAACATCCAAATATTGCCTACATTCCTTAATGCAATCATGAAACAACAATTCTGAAGCAACTAGTAAAATACCCAAGGCTTCATCCATAGAGGAGAAACAAAGTATTTTGCTTTCTTCAAAAGAATACATGAGCTTAATACATTTAATATATTCATCCACGCTCTGAGAACTTGTTACCTCGACTTCAAGAGAGTGCTTATCTGAAGACCAACATTCAAAAAGCATGGTTTTATAAAATTTATATTTTCTTGAAACTTGATAATGAAGATGAAGAGGATTATCTTTGCACTCTTATCTATCTGAATCGATCAACCGTAATTTCATATCAACAGTGTTCATATCTCCCAATAGTAGCAACTATTTTGACATTGTCTACTTTTCAGAGTTAACTTCTAGCAAAAGAAATTTGTCCTGCTCTTTTATCTGACAAATTTGTTTTGGATTAAATGGAGATTTCATTGTCGCTACAAGATGAGAGGGCATTGAGATGAAGGAAATGGTAGGAGCCAATGTGTGTTGGTGACACCCCTTTGTGTTTTCCTCTCTCATATCATAATCAATGTTTAATTTTTTGTGCCCATTTATGTTTTTGTTTTTTAGGAAAGATTGACAATCACATGTTTTTTGCATTGAAAGATCTTTTTCATCACCATTGATCTTAGCCTTGTATTTTTCTTCATGGAACTCTCCTCCTACGGTAATTTAATCATTGGCATATGCCTCCATGATTGAAGGGAAGCTCGTATGAATATTCCTCTAGAGAACAATTTCTCTCTGCTCTCCTTCAATTGGGTCAAATTCCTTAAGGTGAGATTTGTTTTCAATGTTGTATAAAAACAATGGTGGAGGTGGTGGTGATGAAGATCTAGGCGAGATTGAATTACTCCCTTGCTTGTTGTGATGTCGAGAACCTTGATTTTTTAATAGTTTCGCAAGCTCGTCATGTTTTTTATCCTGGTCTTGCTCCATGTCTTTATACTTTTGATCATGATCTTGCTTCATAACGTCTATATTGTTTTTCATTTCGATGTTGAATTTTGCCATAATTTCACCTCGAAGATTTTCTATTATCTCTTGTTTGAGTGCATCAATACTATTTTTTATCTCATCTTTTAGATTATCATGATTTTTGTTGACTATATCTTTGAGTGTATTGAATTCATTTTCCATTTGTTCCAACTGTTTTTTTACATCTGTCATACTTCTAGTGGTTGGAGATGCATATTTATGCGTCATTTTGGCAAGGTGGAGCCACGAAGGTGGGGATATATATTTATAACTCTAATTACTTCTACACTTTTACCATCACGTTATTCACTTTTATGTTAACACTTATAAAACTTATTCTCCATGTAAAGAAAGATTACATTTACCTTTTTATCTTTTCACGTTATTCACTTTTACGTGAATACCTATAAAATTTATCCTCCACCTAAATAAAGATTACTTTTACTTTTTTTCCTTTTCAAGCTATTCACTTTACGTGAATACTTATAAAATTTATCCTCCAAGTAAAAAAAGATTTATATTTCCTTTCTTTTTACTTCTCCATGCAAAAATTTCTCCACCTAAATAGATAAAACTTGTACTCCACGTATCTTTTTACTTCTCCATGCAAAAATTTCTCCACCTAAATAGATAAAACTTGTACTCCACATAAAGAAAGATTTGTATTTGAAACTTTTTATGCCAAGAGATTGGCTCTTATACCACTGTTGTGTAAAAATATTTTTACACAACATTGGTATAAGAGCCAATCTCTTGGCATAGAAAAATTCGATATAATATTGGCTCGAGTCGCATATATATATGAATGATGATCTTTACATTGAAGAGGGCCCGACATAAATATAGTCAAGGTTCCCTTTGTATGAATAGTCACGACTTTTTGTCATGATTTTACATTTATTATTATTATATATTATCACTTTATTATCTTTTATTTTATTATTATTTTGACTTTATTTTTTTTTATTATGTATATAAGAAAATAAAAAAAAATCGCATCTTAGGGACTCTATTTAGTGCACAGATATAACTTATGGGTGTGGCCTAAGGAAGGCCCTTGCATTCTAGAAAAAGATCTAGCCTCAAATCCTAGAACCCATCTATTTTTCATTAATTACTTTCCTTTTAGTATTAAATGGTGATATTTATCTCAAATCTAGATTATTTACTTGTTAAATTGCATAGGTTATGCTCATTTCAATTCAGATTTGCACTTTTAATGATGGATTCTTATGGGAATGAAACTAAAGTAGATTTCATGACTTTTGGCAAGTTATCTAGGTTCCAATCCCACTATTCCCTTGCAATTTTCCATTTATGTTTAGAATTTGTTTTATCTTTTTTCACTTTTGTGTTTGTAAATTTTAATTTGCACTAGGTTAGTCTAGTTTCAGTTTATATCTACACTTTTAATGGAATATTTATGTGGGAATGTACCTCAAGTAGAGCCCCTGACGTTTGGCAAGTTATCTAGGTTCAAATCCCAACAAATCCTTATCATTATTCATTTTTATTTCCATAATTTAAATTTTACGACAATTGGTGCTAAAATCAATGCTAAATCCGATGCCTAAAGTCAATGCCAAAGTGGACACTAAACTCGATGCTAAATATGAAACATATTTTAGGGTAAAATCATGAATATAGGTAACACTATTGTGAGAATCATGTCACGCAAAGTGTTAATGGAAATTTTTCGGTCGAACTCTTGAATTTTTTTCGACCGAACTCTATGAAACTCACCTGTATACTTAGAAAATCTTATTGACAACTTAACACTTAGTCATTTAAGCACACATCTAAGAACATGAGAAACCAAGAGAAAAATTGTGAAACAAACAAGAGACATACACAGAAATAGTGCGGACAACACAAATCGTTCCTGACACCCGACTAAGTCTTGTTCTTGTGAAACAATTACAATATGAGAACTATCGACTTGGTTTACAACTTCGGCAAAGTCATACAACTCCCCTCACCTCACCAAGACACTCATACATAAATTCCTCACACCAAGACTCTCTGTTGTAACCACTTTCGCAACCTCTCGCGGTGTGCCCCAGGAGTGCACCCCACTGCAGACTTGTCGTCCCTTCTATGTCACAGACTTCATCAATTTAACACAAACTTTGGTCATGTCTCACATATGCCTCCAACAGACCTGCATTTCCAGACTTCCCCAAAATCTCCTAGTGCATCCCACCCTTGGCTACTTGTCTTCCATCTTCACAACTCTGCCTCAGAACTCTACCTCAAACTTGATCTCTATGCCTTCTTGCTCAAATATAATCTTTCCTTCCTTGGTTATGTGCCCTTGTGCTCTTATAGGGACTCTAAAGGTCACATCGCAAATCATCACATACTTTGGGTGTGTCGTGCCCCTTTTCAAACCATCATGCCCAAACGACTTGTCTCGCCCCTTCATGGACCCAGTGCACCCAAACGAACTTATGTCCCCACCAACCATTGTGTCTCTTAGATTGGTGAGCCCCATCCTTGGGTGCGCACCCTTTTCCTTGTGTATTTCTTTGTGTCGTTAGACGTGACTCTGTTGATGGGGTCATCCAACCTCTATAACGAGCCCATGCTACCAAGGGAAGACGAGTTCACTCCTTGGGCGTGTGCCCAAGTCACCTAGTCCTTACCCAAACGCAATAGTCCAAGTCTCCATCAACCTTCGAAAGGCAAGTAAGATGTGTGCCCCCTTAGTGTTGTACATCACAATCGTGTTACCAAGGTGCTCTTGCTCCCACCCACATGTCTTCATTCGCCCAACCGGTCGTATGCCCCTTGTGTTCTCTTGCTCGACTCGTCCCCAAGTATGCCTAAGGAGTGTGTGTGCTCGATGGTTGCATCCTTAATTGTTTTCATCAAGAAAAACTCCCCTTATGAAGTTACGTGAGTCTATGAATTGTCGTTCCTCGGTTACTTACTGTTGCTTCAATACTAAGGTCTGTATGCTCATGCTTTTGTGTGTTGGATCCCATTGTGACTTTGGTTGATTGGGTATCGTCATGCCTCTGTCTCAAGAAATCACATCTTCGCATTCAAACATCCCTTTCTGTCCACAAACTTGTCACATTCACAACTCCTCATTTCTTCCAATCTGTCAAGTCACCCAACCAAGTTCCCAACAAACTTCACCAAGGAACCTCCTCAAGGTGCCCCATAGGCCTCACTGTCTCCCACCAAGACAATGAGCCAACATGTTGTGGTCTAGTTTGAAGGTGAAGGAGGATGGTTTGTTGGACTATCTCCCTCATCTCCAATCTATCCCAATGTGATTGGTGGAGAGTCACCATATTTTTGCGTTATGTACATAAGCATTGATACACTTGAACCAATTATTCCTTCCCATTCCTCAACGAGTTGTTCTAACTCAGGGTCATATGGCCATTCACCATGTCCAAGTTCAATAGAGGAGGAATCAACCTCTTCCTTAGTTCTCCTCCACAAAGGTTGTTGCATATCCCTCACATCCTCTTGGTCCACATATGGTCTCTACTCTTATTCAATGAACACCTCCAACATCCTCGTATTTGTGACTTCCTCTAATATTCGTTGTGATTCACAACCTTCAAACAAAAATCAAACAAACCATCCATTGTATTAGCTAGATCTCCAACTATGTCTTCAACATCGACAAGCCTTTGTTCCATCAACACACGTCTTCTTTCATTCTCTGTGTTTGGTTGTCCAACCATCACCCCACATTGTCCAATTGCACCCCCACAAGGTTGTCTACTTTGGATGTTTGCAACAACCATCTGCAAGGAGGACATTCGCGTACCTTCTTCCTTCCTCCTTATGATAGGAATGAAACATGGAATCTACCCTGAGAAAATGGCTAAATTGTTCATGTGAGGAATAGGTGTCTCATTTCCCTTCCTCATGAAAAATTGTCCCAATACAACATCAAAATCGTCCACAGGAACAATGGTGAAACTCATATTTTTGTACCAGTCACCAAGCTTCAAAGAGATATCCTTGGCTACACCAACGACCCTCTCTACACCTTCATTTATTGTCTTGGAGTTTGTTTGTGTTGGTTCAGGCTACAACCCAAGCCTCTGCACCATATAATCCCTCAAAACATTACGAGCCACCCCATTGTCCACCTTGCTTGTCACTGACTCCCCGTTGAGTTCATCCTTCACATAGAAAAGTTTTTCTCATATTGCTCTTGGCTCTTCGTGGATTCACCATCCATGATAGCATTCAAGATATCCAATACCCTAACAAATGGGTTGTCTTCCTTCTCCAAAGCATTCAACTTCTGTTTCAAGGAACAATTCTTCCCATAGTGCTTCTTGGCACAAATCCAACATGAAATCGAATTCTTCTCTTTCGTTGCGTCTGTTTTCTTGGAATTATCTTCACTTCCCTTGAACGTCTTCATATTCCATTTTTCCTTCTTCTTCCCCTTCCCTTGCTGCTACTTCTCACCTTGGTAATCCTCACTATTCCTAGGACTTGTCTTGGGTTCACCCCTAAATTCCAACATTTTTTCTATTGCAGTGATGGCCGCTGCAAGAGTCTGCACTTTCTAGCGTCAGTTTACATGTGCCCATAGCTGCAGACCATTCATGAAGTGAAAAATTCTGACACGACTTTGATCTCCAACATGAGCCATGTGAACTCCTTAATGCAAGCTTGGATCTTACCAGCGTGCTTGAGAGCCAACAACTGATTTCTTGTGATCCATGCTTGGTTTCTCAGACCAAATTGTGAGTGCCTTCAAGTTTGCCTTTATCTCTGCCCAGTTTTCAATCTTCTCAACAATTCTCCCAGCTAGAAATTCTTCCACTTAGTTCCTCCACTAGAGCTTAGTATTTCTTGTCGAGAACATCACTACAACATTCACCTTGGCTTCATCTAAACTTTCACTCAACTGCTCCAAGTACTACTAAATGTCCCAACAGAAGTTGCCAAGCAACTTATCATTGTGAGTATTATTGTATGGCTCAAGTTCATTTATCTTTATCCTCATCATCATGACAACAGAGCTTTGTCCATTGGCCAAAGATCATTTCAACAATGTGATGGTGGCATCTTGGTCCTTCAACTTATGTGTGACTGAGGCAAGTGCATCCTCCACTTCCTTAAGTAAATCTTAAACATCGTCTATCAAGGTGTCAGTAATCAATTCACGATTTCCTAGCACTCCTGAACGGATTTATTAAACCCATGCATCATCCTTCCTATCTCAGTCTCCATCTATTCAACCTTCTCACCATGTTGACACATTGTGTTTGTCATCTACTCAACATTCTTCTCTAAGATAACGAGTCTATCCTTCATTATGTCTATCTTGGTCTCCCTCTCGATGTCACTGCCATCTGCATGTGACCTAACCATGGATGGACCTCCAAGTATATGCACTCTACTTACAAAGGGTTCATCCAAGGCACCCAAGAATCTATCTCAAGAATTCTTCAAAATCCTGCAATCAACTTTGCGACGAGTCCTGCGATGAACTCTATGATTACTTCTGCAATGAGGTCTACAACAAGTCCTGCATTTGTCCACCTTGCCCAAGTTCTTAGTTCACCCAAAGAACTTTGTCCTTGGTTTTCTAAAGGGGTGCATAAAGGTCTGTTCACAAGTCATAGCTTCGTCCGCAACTCGACACTTCACTTTCGTCACAAACCAAATCACCAAGTTTGCACCCAAATTGTCTTCTCAACAAGTGTGCCCCACCACATCTGTTTTAGCTACAGTAGTGGTGACAAGCCAAATCTTCTTTGATACCACCTATCGTCAAGATAGTGGTGAAAATCTCACCAACTATTCACCAAACCTTCTACGACAAACATGCTTTGATGTCACCTATCACGACCCCACAAGACATATGTTCAGATCTTGCGATCGTTCACCTCCTAAGGGTGTGTGGAACTATGATGGTTCTTACTTGGTTGCTTGGCAGCAGCAAGGGTACTTCTTCTAGACTATGTCTCTTCACCTAGAGCATACCCATACTTCGTTGTAGGCTACGGGGGAGTCACACTCCAACTTTGTGCAACTCACTTGTATACTTAAACAATCTTGTTAACAAATTAACACTTGGTCATTTAAGCATACATCTAGGAACATGAGAAACCAAGAGAACAATTGCAAAACAAACAAGAGGCATACAAAAAAATAGAGCGGGTGACACAAACCATGTTGAACGCCCAGCTAAGTCTTGTTATTGTGAAACAATTACAATATGAGCACTATGTGCTCGATTTACAACTTGGGCAGAGTCACACGACTCACCTCACCTCACCAAGACACTCATAAACATATTTGTCACACCAAGACTCTCTGTCATAACCAACTTCGCCACCTCCTACGATGGGCCCCAGACAACACCCTACCACGAACTTCTTGTCCCTTTTCTATCGTAGAATTCACCAAGTTAACACAGACTTTGGTTCTACCTCCAACAGCCTACGTTTCCAAACTTCCCGAAAATCTCCTAGTGCATCCCACCCTTGGCTACTTGTCTTCCATCTTCGCAACTCCACCTCAATTCTTTCATGCCTCAGAATTTCTCTCCATGTCATCTTGCACTCAAATCCCCTTTTTCTTTCCTTGGTTGTGCACCCTTGTGTTCTTGTAGAGACTCCAAAGGTCACCATCGTGAATTGTCGTGTCCTTTAAGTGTGTCACGCCCCTTCGTGAACAATCATGCTCAAAAAACCTATCTCACCCCTTCGCATACTTGGTGTTCTCGAACGAACTTATAAGCCCATCAACCGTCGTTTCTCTTGGACTGACGCACCCCATCCTTGGGCACGCACCCTGTGTCTGGTGTGTTTCCTTGTGTCGGTCGACGTGACTCTACATGGATGTGTCAATGGGGTCATCCAAGCTCTCTAACGCACCCTTGTTGTGAAGGGCATGCAGGTCCACAACTTGGGTGTGCGCCCAAGTCTCCTTGTCCTTGCCCAAATGCAACTCAAGCTTCCATCAACCTTCGCAAGGTAAGTAAGGTGTGTGCCCCTTGGTGTTGTATGTCACCATCGTGCACCCAAAGTTCTCTTTCTCACACCCACATGTCTTCCCAAGGAGTGCACACGCTCGGTGGGTGTCACGGGAGACCTTACACAAACCAATAAAACTCTCTGACAATTCCCACATGAATGAATCATTTTCAATTTTTTCCCTCTAGTCACAGTCCTCGTGTGGTTTATTATACAACCTCGAAGCGTTCTAGTTCATTATGGGGCCTGTAGAGGAATTCCTTCAACTCGATTGTGGACCTATATCACCATCTCAGCTCAAACCTTCAAGCTCAAAGGTCTCAAACTAAGAACTAGAACCTTCCTATATTTGCTAGCCATTTTGTTTATTTTCTATGATCCTTTTGGATCAAAACTAGAGCTCGTGATTAAGTAAAAAAGTTGATAGATGAGCATGGTGAATTTGCATGCAAAATTTCCAAAAGACATATCACCAAGAAGGAAGATATAAAATGAGATATACTTCATTATATATGGAATTTTGTCTAATCAAGTAGTGCATAATATAAGTCCAATGGAAAGGACAATGGGACATTATTTAACTAATAGGTTTCTGACTTGATATCAAAAGGATTCATAAGAGTGTCTAACCCCGTGCATGGCCCCAACATTAATAACACTAAAGATGGACAAGTCATGGAGGATGTTTACAAAGTATGGAGTGATATAAAATATTGCAATTAATTACATATTTCCATTGCCAACACTAATTGATGTCATGGAGACTTTGAGTGGCACCAAATATGTTTTGAAGATAACATTGAAGAGCAAATATCACCATATTTAGATTAGATAAGGAGATCAATGGAAGGTTGTGTTTAAGAACAAATATGGACTATATGAGTTGAGTGGTTGATTACATTGTTGAGATTAACCAATGCACTTAGTACCTTCATTAAGAGGATAAAAGAAGTTATGAGGCCCTATATTTCTATGTTTTCAATGGTGTAGATATGCCCCTCACAGAAAGGCACAATCTTAGCCAAAAATGTTGGATGGTGTCGTTTGTGTAGTACAAGTAGAGAAGGGCATCTTCGTCATTTGAAGCCAATGTTTGGAGAATCAAGGAAGAATGAATTATGTATAATCTTTAAAAAGTATCAGCTCTTCTAGGATGAGTTGTTAGAACTTAGTTTCATTATGCACCAAAAAGGGTTTCACATGGATCATAAGAAGGTGAGTGATTTTAGACTTGATCCCACATTATGTAGTGTTCCAAAATTAGTAACTTCCCATAGCATTACTAATTTTTTTATAAGAAGGTGAGTGATTTTAGACTTGATCCCACATTATGTAGTGTTCCAAAATTAGTAACTTCCCATAGCATTACTAATTTTTTTTATAGGAAATTCGTTAGAGGATTCAATGGAATTTGAATTTGTGTGCTACTCATAGACTATATGATTTGAAGATAGTGTTTGAAAAAATTGCTATAATTTGGTTTCATTATGTACACGGAAGGGTTATACATGGATCATAGGAAGGTGAGTGATTTTGGATTAGCCCACGTTGTGTACTGTTCCAACATTAAGAATTCAAATCGTTAGAGGATTCAATGGAATTTGAATTTGTGTGCTACTCATAGACTATATGATTTGAAGATAGTGTTTGAAAAAATTGCTATAATTTGGTTTCATTATGTACACGGAAGGGTTATACATGGATCATAGGAAGGTGAGTGATTTTGGACTAGCCCACGTTGTGTAATGTTCCAACCGTAAGAATTCTCATAGTATTAATAATTCTTTATAGAAAATTCATTACAGGATTCAGTAGAATTTGAATTTGTTTGCCAATCACAGAATATATGAAATTGTTAGGATTTTAATGGACTGCAACATCACAATGCAATATTGAGTCGCTGAATAAGAACATAATTGAAGGACCAATGTCTCCATTATTAGATTTCGGTAAAGTGTTCCAAGCTTATGAACAATGTTGAACCAAGAAAGAATGTCAATAGAATACTCCAATCAGAAGTTGAATGTAGTGTAGAATACGTATTCGACATATGATTTGGAATTTTATTCCATTATAAAGGAATTGAAACATTACAGGAACTATTAAAATTTCAAAAGTGTTTGTGTACACAAACCATAAGATATTAAAGCTCTTAATCCTTGCAAGTGAACTTGAATCAATGACACATGAGATAGGTGATGCTCTTATAGAGATACGTGTTCCTAATACATGAGAAAGCAGAACAAAGTCACCAATGCTTTATGCAGAAAGATCATTGATATTAGAAATAAAGAAGAATGAGATAGTCAAATTTGAGCAGATTAAGGATATGTGTGATAATGATAAGGATTTATCATTGGTCAAACAATTATGTAGGAGCTAGATCAAATGACGGGATAATGTAATTGGATTACTTCATTAGACATTTTGGGCACAACAAGGCATATCACATTGTTGGAGGAAACATATCACATGCCAAGTATGAATAAGGTGGCTACTAGTTGTTTTTTTTTGTATTTTTTTTTTTTTTTAATTTTGAGAAATCAAGAATTTTCAAGATCGCAAAAAGACAAAACAAAAGCATAGGATTATACTAATTGTTCTAGGTACCAAGGATGCAGTAGAAGATATTTTGTTGGATTTTGTAATTAGACTGCCATGAAGACAATGTACATTTCATGGAATTTTTGTTGTGGTTAATATGTTTTTTAAGATGCCACATTTTTCACCCTATAGGATCAAGATTGGTGATTAGAGATAGTGTGTGGAGTTATTCTTTTAAGATATTTTTAAATTAGTAGACTATTGAACATAACCACATTAGATATGGTAACCAAATTCTCCAATCATTTTTGGAGAGTGTTGTGGAGGATGGGAATAAGGTTCCAATTCAATTCATTCTATCTACCTTTGACTTAGAGATAAATGGAGATCGTGATGTCCAGCAGGAGACAAGCTAAAATAGTGGGATCACATTTTGGCATAAACATAATTATTGTATAATACTCATGTGAACATGACAATGGGGTTTTCTCCATTCAAGATGGTGTATAAGAGGAATTTGAAAAGTGATACAAACTAAATAGCTTTGTTAATTTACATGAAGAATAAAAACAAGATGGAACATTTTGAAAAGGAAATGGAGTAGGTATATGTCCAGTTGTGTACTTCCTTGAAAGATTATCAAAGAATGGTACAAATTCATGAACATTAATTCAAAGTTGTAAACCAATTTATGGTACAATTAAGGAAGGAATATTATTAGTAGGGAGAAAAAAATACGTCTAACCTAAAGAAGCTCAATGGATACCAGATATAACAGAAATTTGGAGGTAAAACATATAAGGTTGAGGTCTTAGAAAAGTTTGAAATTCTACCATTTTAAATCTAGTAGAATTGTATGATTATAAAGAAGCAGAAACCATCATAGATGGTGAAGAAGAATAAAGTATGGAGATAGATTGTACAAAGTAAATGGTGAAAAATGACACTTGAGGACATCAAGTCAATTTTATAATATAAGGAAGTATGGATGAACAACACCAAGTAAACATAATAAGGGGAAGAAAAATAATAAGATGCAAAGTTAACGTGACGGTCCGCATTTGTTTTACAAGGGGAAGTTAATCCATGAGCATATATCAAAATCCAAGATATAAATGTAAAGCACGTCCAAAAACAAGTGAGAATGAAACCTAGTAGAGCATGACCGAGTCAAGCAGAAAAAATGCAATTGTGAAAATTCAAATGCATAGAGGTGGTATGGTGTAGTGAAAACTTGTTACATAGAAGAAGTAATCATACAAAAGTTGAGGACTTAACATGCAAATGATGAAATCACTAGTTATATTGGTTATATAGAGGAAGTAATCATACAAAAGTTGAGGACATAACATGCAAATGATGAAATCACTAAGGAGAGATATTATGTGCATGTAAATTATGTAAATTAGTAAGATAATGATTAATGTGACAGAGACTTAGGTAGATAACTAGAGGAAGGTTGAAAGTTACAATACAAAAGATTAAGTTGGAAACTCAAAGTGAAGAGAGTAATTAAATAAGTAAGCCATCAGAATAAATAGTATGATAGGCATTAGAGTCTGATTAGAACATCTATCCAATGATATTATCAGATTTAAATAGTGTATTTGAGTTAAGAATTATCCAATACCCAATAAACAAGTACGGAATATAGAGATAAAAGCTCTTAAATTATAATATCCAATCTATGTGATTTGAAAATTAAAATAACTAAATTATTCCCCTTGAATGTTATATGCTTATGTAATTTGGTGCATGTTTTATATTAGAATTACCTTTGTGTGACCATAGATTTGCATGTTCTAACACAACAAAGGTGATATACAGAAAACCATGGCCCTATCTTGGATTATTTTATCATTCATCCTTGTGTAAATATGTATCAAATGTACTTATAAACTCTCTTAGATAACTTTATATAGATTTATACTCTTGTATGTTTATGATATTAGTGTACATGCTTGTTCCCCTTACATCATTCAAATTAAAACACTTGCCCACAATATTTTGATCTTTATCTATTTATGTGCTATCTTTTAATCGAAATAAATTGTACAAATCAAGCAATATATTGCATTGTTGGTATTTTTCATTCTCTTGGTGTGTTTGTAAGATTTAATTTATGTTATGTTAATTGCTCAAGTATTCGCATAGTAGTTCTTCTCTATGTTAGATATGTTAAATTTTCCATTGCTAACAACATCCTTGCATAAAAATGTGTTTTGTTTATATTGCTTCTCTAATCCTCCTCCATTAGTAATTTTATCCAAGTATTCCATCATGACCAATACATTATTTTGTTTGAGTATGCCCCAAGTCCCAATGTTTAACCTCTCTCCACATAGTTGATTAATAATGCACTTTCCATTGATCATGTTGGCAACATGACCATTAGTATCAAATCTCAGATGCTCTTTCCTACAACTTCAATTTTGATTGTAGGTACTCATCTTAGGCTCATTTTGTTAGAGTTGAAAATATATGTACAATTAGTAGGGATTCTCTGCAATGAAACTTTCAAATTATACCTTGAACTATTTCGAAGAGGGAATCTGGCTGGCTTATGGCATGGCCACCTTTTATTGGTTTTGAGAGGTTTTCTTGATTGCAGCTAAGTTCATTGTTTGGGTTTTTTGGGGATGCAATAAATGATATGCAACTATTCTAATATGCAAAATGCAGAGTAATGCCTAGGATAAGCTAACAAAACCAAGGAGGTAAACACAACAACAAATATGTTATTTCTTTATATCTTTAGAAAAAACTATTAGGAAAATAAAAGCAGAAATTTGGAAATCCAATTTCATAACAGAGAATTCTAAAAATGAAAAATTGACTATAGTATTATCCTTATGCTTATAGTCAAACAATTTGTGAGATAAACATAATAAGAAAAATTACCCATACATGAGAAAAGTCTACACTATAAAATAAAATGTGTACACCATTCTAAAACTCATTAAACTAGCAGGAAACTTTATGCACATCGTAAATTTCAAAACTAAAGTTTATCTCCAAAATAGGTTGTCTAACAATAACTTCTCACTCATTAATTTTATGAAATAGTTTACAAAATTTCAAAATAAAAATCCCTTTCATCCCACCAGAATCATCTTATTTATATAAAAAAGGAGGAGGAAAATCCATGGGCTTGATACACCTACATGACTATTTGTTTCCCCTCATTACCTATCAATTTCCCCTTATCACTATGTCCTCTTTTCCCATATGGGGATTCAACTCTCTTTCATTGTCAGGACCTTTTACTTGTGTATTAGAATTTCCTTTTGGATATTTGAATCCTCTTCTCTAGGATAAATTTCTGCTTAGCTTGAGGAAGCTCCTTCCTTTTCTCTTCTCCATTTTCGTACAAAGGCCACCCATGCCTCAAAATTCCCATTGAGTGTATCTTGATGAGAAAAGGTGTGCTACTTAAGAGAGGCTCAATATGATTAAATACTTTGACTTATTTTTTTATCATATTTCTCCATTTTAGCCATATTTTCTTTATTAGGGTTACGTACCTGGCAGGATCTTCAACAAACCTCTAAATCATTACTTCATTAACCTCATGGAAATCTATAATACCCTTCATTTTGGTGCTAATATAGCTTTCCAAATCTTTAGACACATGTGCTTATGGAAAGAAATTATTCTTGGTCCAAAAGAAGGGAAGTGGCAGTTGTTTTCCATATTCTTTATGACCTACCATACCATAGCAGATTCATTGACTTCATGTGTAATCCCTTGGAGGGAATTATAAAATTCTTACTTCTAGTGTTTCAGATCAAACTCCATTGCTAATATAGCTTTCCAAATCTTTAGACACGTGTGCTTGTGGAAGGAAATTATTCTTGGTCCAAAAGAAGGGAAGTGGCAGTTGCTTGCCATATTCTCTATGGCCTACCATACCATAGCAAAGTCATTGACTTCATGTGTAATCCCTTGGAAGGAATTATAAAATTCTTACTTCTAGTGTTTCAGATCAAACTCCATTTCTTGCAAGGTCTCTGAAGTAATGGAAATAAATTCAAGATGAATTTCTTCTAGTGCAAACTACCAATTGTTTACTCGCTCAAATTGTAATTGATCTTGTTGGTACTCTAGTTCCCATTCTTGAACATATTTCATGACAATAGTTCAATTCACTTTGTACCCTAAAAGCATAGTCAATGAGCTCAAAAGTTTGGTAATTATTGGATTTATAATATATAACTTTTTTTCTTCTTCTCTTTTAACCTTTTATGCTTCATATCAACCCTCTTTCTTTTAGCTTTGGCTTTTTCCCAGGTCTTCTTCCTTACCGATATTTCCTCGAGACCTCTCTTCCTCTTTCTACATCCCTGGGAGGCCATATAGAAATTCCAACACATTAGCAAAGCAACAAATAAGTCACACAATGTTAACTTCCGAATCAAATCAATTGAACTCGCTGTTACCTTTTAACTATTTGAATTATACAAGCTTTCAAAGTTCATGAATATTAAACCTGACTTGAGGTGCATGATGTTGTAACGAGATATATTCCTAAGCTTTTGAATGCAAATTCTCAATGAAGATTCGGACTGGAAAATAAACTTTGCATGCAAGAAGATCGATATTGAAAATTATGATGACAAATGCCCATAAATGTAACTGAAGTGTTCTTGCATTCTGTTATGGCCTTAAGCATTATTGAGGGAAACAACCCACTAGGTCAACGCATTTACTAATCGAACCATGATGCATATTATGAGTGAACTTTAATTCATACTTTGAAAACAATTCTTATTACTAAAGTTCAAAAAGGTGGTTGTTTTGGTCATGGCACCATCGAATTGAACCGAGACAAAATGTGGAAAACTGACATGTACATATTAAAGAATATATTTCTAATTTTTAAAAGACTTCACACATGTCAAGAGTTCAAAATATTAAGGGGGTTGATCTAAGAATCCAGTCCAATGGAAAATTTCGAGACTCGCTGTCACTATCTTTTGACAAATCTGGTCAATTTTGAAAATCTGGCCAATCACAATCAAACTTCATTTTTTTTTGAAAGCAAGGCTTTATGCTCGAGAGAAAGAGTTCAAGGGTTGTGAGGAGGCTTCAAAGAAAATCCAAGAAGCGAACAAAGGGTTTATGGAAAAGGAGACAACTCGAAAATTATCTTTCGATGAGGGAACAAAGGGTTTATGGAAAAGGAGACAACTCGAAAATTATCTTGTGCGATGAGGGAAGGCTTGATTTAGAAAATCAAACTGGTTTCCAAATTGAACCAACGTTCAAGAACTTTGGTGAAGGGAGGGCCCAATTTAAAGGATTTTGGATTAATTAAAGAACATGGCCTACGAAATTCAGTTCAAAGCTTTGAAAAGAAAAATGAAACAAAACAAAAAATCATCAAACAAAATTAAAAGTTTTTATAATTAGAATAATGAAGAGAGGGCCTGATTTGGAGATCAAAGACGATATCCATTCAAACAAGGTTCAACAAAAGAAGGTGAAGAGAGATCTTGATTTTTTTTGTCCAGCCCGATTTTTTTTTTAAATGTGGGAAGCTAAGTTCAATGGCAAAAGGACTTCCAATTCGAAAAGAAACAATCATTTGAATGAAGAATAGAAGGAACATGATCTGAAGATAAGCATGATTTTGAGATATATCAAAGAGTGTGAAAACAAAACGTAAAGGGGGGCTGGTTTGATAATCTAGCCCAACTTGGAATTGAAGGGGAAAAGTTACACCAAGAAAAGGAAGATAAGAGCATTGAAAGAGTCCAAGCAAAAGAAACTTCAATAAAGAAAGGTAGATCAAACTAAAGTAAAAAGAAAAAGATGAGGAAACGGGATCGATTTGGAAAATTGGAGTAATATTCAAAAAAAAAACTCGTCTAACTAATTCATATCAAAATAATTTAAAGAAACCATGTTGCAAGGAAACTAGGGGATAAGATGAATATATATTCCCCCACTCCCCACCCCCCCAAAAAAAGAAGAGAGGGAAATGAAAAGGGGGCGCAAGATTTTATTAAAACCTACGGGGCTCGTTAAAGGAACAACAACTCAATAAATTAGAGAATATTTGAATCTTAAACTATATTGTATCTTAGCACCATAAGCATATGGTCAATATAAATCGACTACCAATGTATTAATACAATCAAATCTATCAAAAATAATGATTCCATTGGAATCACTGGTTCTGTTAACCCTAATGCAATCATTATTTAATCAATCATACATGAAGCCCTTAAAAAATGTGCAACATGGGGGTATATAAAACTAGTATGAATAATTCCTTGAACCTACACTACCTCAAATCATGACTATAAATTGTGTAGCATAGATCGATCCGATTTAGCACAAAAAAATCCTTTCAAACTGGAAGTTGATTAGAGTATTCCTTTCCTTAAAGGGAATATTGACACTCAATCACTAGGTGTGTGGTTTAGTTCTCTCCATACATATTTTGAAGCTGACAACTTCGATGATGTTGACGAGATAATCTCACAACCAAAAAATGTTCTTGACTATGAAATCTTGGTGGGAATAAAACATACAATAGTGCGAAGATGTGGTATGTTCATCACCAACTTCCTTTGTTTTACAGTTGCAACTAGAAGGACGCTCCAACCCCCTAGTTTCTCAGGCTACAACCTAAAGAAAGCTCCAACTCCCCAATTTTCTGGCTACAACCAGAAGGAGGCTACAACCTCCTAGTTTCTCAAGCTATAACCTGAGGGAAGCTCCAACTCCCCAATTCTCTTAATACAACCAGAAAGAGGCTACAACCCCCTATGTTCTCCAGCTACAACCGAAAGGTGGCTACAACCACCTGTCCTCGCCTTGTCCAACTGCCCTAACGTAGAAGTAGAATGATGGAACCACTATCACATTATCATTGTGAGATATACTATCGTAAACCTGTACCAATCAACCTATAATCAACCTGTAACAACCTGTACCAATAACCTGTGCCAACATGTACCTGAACCTATACCATAAACAAATGCATCAACCATGCACCAAACCTGTACAAATAACATGTCCAAACAACCTGTAATCAACATGTACCATAAACAAGTGCATCAACCATGCACCAACCTGTACTTCAACTTGTACCATCAACGAGTGCATCAACCATGCACCAAATATGTACCAATCATCCATCAAATACACATAAACTATGACTCATCAAGATGTACAAACATCATCAACTATACACCTCATGTACATCATCAACTATACACCTCATGTATGTGCTAATTCATCAACTACTTGTCTCAACCATGTACCCAACATGTACCTCAACCAAAAGCCCTCATCAATTTCATCATCCAAATCTGATTTGTAACTCTGTAATAGACCTGGTGTATATGATCACATACCTGCAAACCTTCCTTAACTTTAACAACAAGAGACTAGCATTTTCATCAAACTTTACTTTAGTCTCACATGACTAATTTTGGATTAGTCAACAACCCTAACTTGAAATAATCATAACTATGTACCTGTAATGAATAAAGATCTAAAAATAGAACACAATGTTCTTCAGTGTCTTTTATGCAATTCCTCCATGTTTCACTACTTGAAACCTCTCAGAAAAGGATTTATAGAAAAAATGAGATACTTTGTTGAATTCTGGCTTATTCTAGAGAGAGAACTTGTACAACGTGCCCCGCACGGAATATGTGTTGTGTGGATATGAAAATGGTACACATAATATTACAGACTGTACTATAACCAATACAATTGGTTTTACTGAATTTGGATCTGTTAGAAAGAATTTATGACGTTTTTACCCCAAACACTTTTTTCAGACTGATTTCAAGACTAACCACAAACCCTATTTTCCACGGAGTGTAAATCCAAAAATACAACGACCCACAAGCTGATTTTTTTATCACAACTACTTGGATATGTTTCCTCAACGGCCTCCCAATTTCATGGCCCGAATCATTCTAGAAAAAAAGTTATTGCGAAAATGGTGAGATGACCTATGAATAGCATATCTTAGAAAGCATCATCAAAAGAATTTATCCTCCCTTGAATTTCGGCCTTCTTTACTTCACCTTCCCTTTGAAATTCAACCTCAGTCACTTGTAGATATTCAATATTCTCAAGTGTGATTAAAATGAGAGAATCTTGCCTCTTATTTATACTTTCATGTAGCTTCCTCAAGGGGTTACCTTTTAACCATCTTAACCCACTTTCCTTATTTTAGGGCTAACCCACTTCTAACCACTTGTCCACTTTGTAATTTCTTCATTAACTTTATTATTTAAATAATTTCTTTTGTATCCACTTTGACTTATAGTACACTCATCATTTCACTTTATTATTTACCTTCTAAAATCTCTTAAACCACTTTTCTTATTTTAGGGCTAACCCACTTCTAACCACTTGTCCACTTAGTAATTTCTCCATTAACTTTATTATTTATATAATTTCTTTTGTATCCACTTTGACTTATAGTACACTCATCACATCACTTTATTATTTAAATAATTTCTTTTATATCCACTTTGACTTATAGTACACTCATCACTTCACTTTATTATTTAAATAATTTCTTCTTTGCAACCACTTTGACTACTTTGACCTTTTGGGGCTTCTAGATGACTCATGCGGGTTCTCCAACTTCAAATGGCCATAACTCTCTAACCGTGAGGAGTTATGTGACATTCCACATACCATCGAAAATGGCATGACATGTATTATCCATCTAGAATAGTCGTGCCTTCAAATATATTAAAACTCATACCATTATACATTAAAAAAACTTGGGTCCATTACCCAAATAATCAACATAGGGTAGCCTTCCAAGTAATAATATTGTATAAGGAGAAAGTAGGCACTGATCTTAAAATCTCATTCTACAAGGTGATTGACCATAATTACAAACTAGAACAAGTGTGTTAGGGTTCCATACTTGCCACATGGTGGGCATTTAGGGTACAAAATTTAAAAGTATTTCAAGTGTGTCCCTATGAGAAGGAGACCATGTATTTTGATCCAAGTGAAGCACGCCTTCTGGGAATCTAAATGCCACTTCCAAACGGATTTCAAATTAAAATGCCAAATCTTCTCCTTAAATTTTACTCTTTGGATTGTATTGAGCAGTCCTAAGTCTACTTGAAATCCATTTGTAACCATTAATCAACTTGTACTTCAAATTACATTTTCTTCCAGTCCATTTCTAATCTTTCCACCAAACCCAAGGTCATGCAAGACCAAGCTTAAGAAAGAGGTTGTCTAGGATCATCGTTTGAACCTTTTCTAGAATATGGTCTTAGTAGGGATAGGCTTGAATTATGATTTTAAGATATTTCCATTCTTTTAATCTTGGAATTGAATTTCATAACTCAACACCAAATTCCTTATTTTGAAAATCCTTTCAGTTGAGACTCGAGAGAGTTTGGAAACTGTACTTCTTGCCTGAAGAACCAATGTTGACCATCATAAAAAATGATCATTGAAATAAATCCCACTCTTAGGGAATCACTTTTCCACATGAATTTGCATTTAATGGCCTCCCAAGATTTCCATATGTTTTTGGATACAAAGGTCTAGCTCATCTAACCAGGTGCTAGAGTGGTCAACACAGTCTAAATATTTGAATTACTCGTTACAGGAATTTTGAGGTAAAAAATGGGCGTTAAGAAAAAAAATGTACTATCAATATTAACTTTAAAAGAACCTATAGGATTTAAGATTATGATGTCAACCATAAGGGTAAATATTTTTTGAGGGAAAGGAAGAAAAAAAAAATTAATCATATTTTCCACTTATTTCTTTAACTCGAATTTCAAGTGTATGAACTCGTTAGATGCAAAATTAAATTATGCATCTAGCAAGTACCTGCTCTGCTTACTTTTAGTTCTGCTTATACATCTTCAGTTTTCTTAGGAAGCCTATTTTAGACCTCAAATTTCCCCTAATGCCATATCTTGCAACCACACAAGGCCGTTAAAGTGATTCAATTCCTTAGCAAGCTTTTACATGCCTCGTTTACTTCCACTTCTCTAATGACCTATTCACTACAAAGATCTTGAGCTTGCATTCAAATGGACATAATATCCAAATCTCCTTTCTCCCTTGAGGTGCAACAAAGGCTCCAAATAACTCTATGAATACTTGTATTTCCATTGGAGTTAGGCCATAGAAAATTTATAATAACTTAGCTTCTCTAGCTTGGAATCAACATGGACATAAGGGATCCAACAAACCAAGTAATATACAGGGGTAGCATCCATAACTTTGGTACATATTTGAAATTTGTTTGCAAGGGATAGAGGCTTCAAAATCCATTTATCGTCCCTTTTTAACTCTTAGCAACACTACCTTCCATGGGTCCTTGGGGAA
The DNA here is from genome assembly GCA_009831015.1 of Picea engelmannii. Lineage (NCBI taxonomy): Eukaryota > Viridiplantae > Streptophyta > Pinopsida > Pinales > Pinaceae > Picea > Picea engelmannii. The sequence continues at coordinate 814,849 of ML777156.1, forward strand.
CACTCTGGAGGGCAAACGGAATACAAAGGAATTTAAACACTTTACTAGGATATAACCAATCCCATCCTTAGGTTAGCAATGAGACAATGACATCCCTCTAACTATGTTGATAACATCAAGTTTTGGCCATTTGTAGTTTCCACATGAAACCCTCAAAAGAATTGCATGTAGTTCATGATGTTGTTCAAGGTTTGCTTATATTAAATGATAGTTAAAAAAGAATTATCCATGAAGTTACCATTTACTAATTGACCACCAATCACAAAAGGGACAAGGATACCTTTAATGAGGCCTTGTGCTATTTTATTGTGGATCGGAAAACCAAGGGATTCAGTTACCATTACATAGAGAGCCGAGGCAAGAGGGTAAACTTATTGAATTGACTGATGGAGTCTTATCCCTTTACAATTGGCCTAATTGATAGACAAACAAGTTATGGCCTCTACAAATAAATATCCCACCGCCCTTACAAAAATTGGGGGAAAATCCAAGTGTTATAAACATGGAAATTAGGATGGATGGCCATTCCACTCTTCCGTAGAATTTTTCAAAATCTATCCCAATAAATTGATTCTCCTAGCCTCAACATCTAGCCCATTCCATGCCTACCAAGAAATAAACCACATTATTTAAAATGCATTTTCCTTTTATAAACCCCTATGTTCCAGTCTAATGATTTTTTTCAATATATATTTTAGTCAAGTGCAAGCACTTAGGAAATTTTTTTGTTAGAAACAATCAACAAAGTTATCAATTATGAACTTGTGATTAATTTTGGGCCATTAAGATGAATAATGAATTTAATCAACACCATGTTGATGCAGTTTCCAAGCATACAAGTATACAAAACTTCTTTGTACACTTGTAGCAAGTATGTCCCCACAAAGTCCCAGGGGTTTTTTTAGAATTCACATGGATAGCCATCTTGGCCAAGCAACTTAACGTCAACCATCTCCTTTGGTTATTCTTCCGACATCTATTTTAATAGTGTTAAAGTGTCCCTCTACTTATTTGGAGGAAATGGATTTGAAGAAGGCTTTGGTTAGCCGATCTTTAATTTTAAGCTAGTCTAAGCAGGCTCTCGTTTGGGCTCCCCGTACTTTGTATGTCTCTTCTACCTTCAACGAGTGGCCCAACACGGCCACCTAGCATGACACTACTCACCAAAATGGATAAGTTCTAAGATCCTTGAGACATGTTCTAGCTCCTCCAAGAATGCTTTATTTTTCCTCCTCATTGTCGCTAGATTGTTGTCATAGATCCTCAAAAAGCAAATGACCCTTTTTATCACAACCACTCCCAAAGAATCCATCCCTCAAACCCTCGAGGAAATGGGTTCAAATTCTAAATTATTTTGATCGCTTTAATACATGACTCTTGTTTTAGGTGGGATACGTTCAACGTGAACCACGTACTCTGTAACATAGAATTTTCAAGGCTCTTGGAAATGGAAATAACAATATATTTTTAATCAAATGGGGTGGATGTTCCCACACCTAAACCGACCTTCTCCCTTCATGGTTATAAGAAAAAGAATATGTTTTTAGATAACATAGATAAGTCCAATATTTTCAGGACCAACTTCTTGCCCTTCTAAAATTTTTACGTCTTGAATCACAATTTAGGTGACTCTTTGAAAAAAATAGTAGGGTCGTAAAGACCAAGTTTGGCCTCAATGTTGTTGCATGTAACATCCCCTGTTATTAGTAGATCTGAAAATATGCTCAAAAACCACAAGGTATTGTGCCCAGTCCCAAGTTGAGTCACACCACATAATTTTTCTTCTTTGAAACCAATTCTATGTAATGTTCCCAAGCCATTATGCCAGGAACATCACGGTTTTGGGTGTCTTTTAAAACCTTTTTGGTTGTGGTATTTGGTTAAAACCTTTCTGGCTGTGGTATTTTGTCAAACACTTTGCTTACAGTTACGTTTAGGGTTTTAATGATGTGTTTATATGTGTGTTTGCAGTAATAAACATGAAGATACAATCATGGAACATACCTCAACCATATGCAAGACCAACAATATGATAGATAAGCCCAAAACACTACAAATCTGATCTTTATTTCATAAATAGAAGAAAGAACCTGATACAATGAGATGCCAATCTGGAATACACATCAGATGGCTCCAATAAAGACAATAGAAGATAGGAGCTGCTACAAAATGCTCCAATAGAATATGCCACAAGCCTCCCAAGGCTGAATACTCACTGAAGACCAATGCAAGAGTAGATCTGGGCCATAAGAATTGCTAAACCCTCAAGCTGGAAGATGCCATGCCCTGCTGGAATGCTGAAGCTCCTCAATAATTCGGCCCAACTGAAGGAAGCCTCCAAATGAGTCCAAAGTGAGGGGAATAGTAGATCGGGTCACTACAAGAACAACCCAGGTGCTCAAATCTTCAAGATCCCTCTCAAACCCTATGGATTTGAATCTCCTCCAAGGAATGGTGCGCCCCCCTAGATGCTTGAAACCCTAGATAATCCGGCCTCCCTCCTAGAGGCCTCCAACAACTCCACCAATCCACTAGAATGATATATCGGGGCACGGCAATGAAAATCCAAGTGCTCAACTAGGCAAAATACTTGCTAGACCCATGGATCTACCCACCCTCCAAAGTGTGGTGCACCCTCTTCTTAGGAAATTGTCCCACTCTCACTACAAATGAATCCTCCACCAAAATACCTCCGGAACCCACCAACAATAATGCTATGACACCTGCAAAGGAAACCCAATACCCGAAATTCCCAAAATCTCTTCTCCTCAGCTAGATCGAATCATCCATCAATGGATGGTGGGCCCCTCTTGCTGGAAACCCCAACTGGTGCGCCCTCTCTCTCTCTGCACCTGCAACTGATGTAGAATCCTCCTGCAACTGAGTAGATCCGGAACTAGAATGGTGTGGGAGAGTATTGCATCTCTGATACCAAGCTTGGGACAAGCTAGGTGGAATCTTTCACCATTGAATCATCCTCTAGGGTTTGTTAAGTCAAAACCCTCAAAACCCCCAAGAGATGGGCCCTCTAGCTAGAAGCAAAATATCCAAAAGATAAACATACATGAATGAATGAATAGATTCCCTTGCCTTTCCTTTATACTTCCTTCCCACCTTCTTCTTCCAAAGTGACTTTCATTTTATTATTATTTAATAAACTAATTAAATCACTATAATTAATTAATTAATTAACCTTTTTACCTATGAAAAGTGTCTTATCTCTCCTTGTGGCTTCCCTGGCCACTGAAAGTCACTTCTAACCATCCCATCTTGTAGTGTTGCTCCTCTCGATTTCAATGAGCTATTACACTGAGAGGTTCCTCCAAGTAATGTGCTCAAAATGACCTCTTCAGTGAATTTAATTAACTTATAGCTCAAAATACTCAAAATCGTGGAAATCGTCGGAATGCAACGAAACCAAGGCCAACCTATGCGGAATGGATCATAATGATGAAATGGGATGAGTGATGCAAGCCAGACCCCAAAATGACTCTCAATAATCCCTGTACTCGCTATAACATCCATCTGGCTACTCTGGTCATCATAAACCTCTGCAATGTGATGATGTCCCAAAGTGGGGACATTACATTCTAACAATGGAAATATCTCATAAAAACAAGATACCTGTGCAACCCTCCTTGTACCACACGCAACGTCGATTACTCATTTGTGCGTGCAGATCTATTTCCCAGTACGCACAATAATTATTTATGGTCGCACGCGACGATTTAAGGCTCACGCTGGAATCTCATGGTCATTGTTACAGAAATTAACCAATAGTTAACATTTATTAACTTCCATGCCCCTTCATATGCAACAATTATGCAAAACTAACAATAACATGCACATCCATGCATAATTACGTACAACTTCATTAATAGAATTAACGTAAACATAAACCCATAGGAAACATGTAAATAAACATAAAAGAACACTTATCTTTTTTATGTAAATCACTAACTGCATGCAGACCTTAGATTTTCCTAGATGACTGTACTTACGGACGACATCTGATAGTGTCTCACCATAATATGCCACTAAATGATCGTGTTGAGTGAGAATTGCGCCCACAACATAGTCTGAGGCGTCGATTTCAATCTCAAGAGGTTGTTGCAGATCGAGTAAGAAGAATATTGGAGCTTAGCAGAAGTGATTTTCCATATCATCAGACACTTGTTGTTGTGGCTTCCCCCACATGAACATTTCCTTGCCACCACCCTTGGTCACTTGGCTAAGGGCCCATGCAATATGGGAGAATCCCAACACTAACCTGCAATAGAAGTTAGAAAGTCCTAAGAAACTTCAAAGCTCGATTAGTGTGGTACGAGCTAGCTAGTCACGAATGACTTGGATCTTGGTTGGATCCACATGCACACCATACTCATGAACAATGTAGCCTAGGTATTGGACCCTATCATGTCGAAGGAGCATTTTTCCAAGTTACCATATAGATTGTGTTGTTGGAGAGTGTGAAGGACCTAGTGAATATGTTGCAAGTGTTCTGCCCAATTCTTGTTGAAGACGAGGATATCATCCAGATATTCCACCACAAAAGAATTGGAGAAAGGATGCAATATATCGTCCATCAATCTCATGAAAGTTGTTGGAGCATTTGTCAAACCAAAGGGCATGACTATCCATTCGAAAAGACCTTCTTTGGACTTGAAAGCAGTCTTCCATACATTAGTTTGTTCTATTGGGACTTGGTGGTAGCCAAACTTCAGGTTAATCTTACTGAAAAACTTGGCTCCCTTGAGTTGGTCAAGAAGGTTGTCATTTCGGGAAGAGAATCATGAAAAAAGACAAATTTTTCATCCTTAGAAATGACCTTCCTGCATTGCGTAGTAGAGATCAAGGAAATAGCGGTAGGTGGAGCTACCTATGGTATCCTGTACAATTGTCTACCCAAAGTAATAATAAAACTGCAAGGTATAGACTCATATAGAGCATGTCGTTTCCACAAGTATGGTTGACCTAAACTAACGTCACAAACTTCAAGGGAGGAAATATCACACAATACATCATCCTTGAAGGGTTTGATGTTGTAGGGCAGATGATACTGTTGGCTAACGCGGAGATCTCTTCCTTGGCGGAGCCACCTGAAGGTCTAGGGTTGATAGGTGGTGTCCTCGGCAAGTTCAACCACTTGATGAACCTTGTTGAGATCAAGTTCTTTTGACTTCCACTATCAACAATGAAATGCAGCGGAGCACCCTTCACCCACATCTGCGAGTGTAAAAGGCATTCATCTTCCTCTAGTTTTTTTGGTTCACTTGGCTAGGCCTTAGTAGTAGCAACAGTGGCACTAGGTTCGAAATCAATGATCTGCTTCCCCTTATCTAGATCTGATTCAGAGTCAGAACCTGCCTCTAACTCTAAGAATTTCAGCTTGACCACCAACCACTGCTTTGAGTAACATTCATCGGTGTTATGCCAGGGACTTTTATGGAATTCACACCACTTCCAAGTGCCTTTCTTCATCTTCTCATTACCCTTCTTTGTTTGCATCTTGGACTACTTGTCTTCAGGGGGTCCATCCTTGCTTTGTCCTTTGTTTTGTGGTTTGGGGCCACTTTTTCCCTGCTTTTGCTGTGAGGAATTTGTAGATCCAAGCTCTCACTTCTTCTGTTTAATTTTTTGCTTGATTTTGACAGCATATCGATAAGTCACACCTAGTGATGAGATGTCTAGAAAATCAATTTATGTTTGGATGTATCTATGCAGATAGTCACGATACTTAAGCATCAGATGTCGTTCAGACTCCAGAGTCTTTGATACCTAGCTTGGTGTGCACGGTATGGAATATATTTGTGAACTCTGCTACTGTCTGGTCCCTTTCCTATAGCAGTGTAGTCCATTTCATATATTGGTCCATTTCAGTGTCCTTTTTCTCATAGTAAGCCTCCCACCAATCCTTGACATGGGGGATGGCCTTAAGGAGCGCAAAAGTAGTATTTTCTCTATTGGAAAAATTATGGATCGAAAAATACCCTTCTAGCATACTCAACCATTTATTTACAACATCTGCATCTATCTGGCCTTCGAATAAGGGGATATCAAAATTGACTTGTATTTTGAAGGGGGCGTCGCCACCAAAGTGGCCGCTTGATGAAGATGTGTCGCTTGTTACCAATCATCGAAGAATATCTACAAATTTATCCATCATCTTGTTCCTTTGTCGCGCAAGGGCTTCCTCAACCAACAGTTTAAAAGGATCTCACGATCCATCGTATCTCTTTTATTCTGCCATGGGAGGTCGTTGTGATTGACGAGGACGGTCTTACAAGGGATTAACTACTTTGAGTCCCAACTCCTTATATGTTGACCTCATCGGGGTCATGCACCGAGAAACAAATAAAGTGTAGACTTCTCTGGTACCACTAATTCGAATTTATAAATGGAACGAAATGAAATACAGAGGTATAACAAAGAAATAAATAAAGATACAGTAAAATTTGATTTCTACTAATAAAGAGAAAACGCTACATGTTAGGCGCTGTCGAGAACAAAAAAAGTAGTTTAGGGCCTCAAAACGACCTCAGAAGTTTGGGACTTGAAAAACTCTAAAAAAACTACCAAAATGACAATTGTTCTTTGAGCCAGTGGAATAGGTGGGTGGCCACCGGTATCCACTCGTATCGACTATAGACTCTATTGTTCATACACTCTCAACAACAGGTCACCCTCGAGTCGGGGCTATGTCTCCACCAGGGCAAAGGCTACCTAAGCCAAACTAAGGTCTGATAACTCAATAAAGAAAATGCTCAAAAGTAAACTCCAACAACAGTTCCCAGCTCACAGCCTCTCATTCCCCACAGCTTGTCCCACCCAAAAAAATGTACCCCCTTCTCTGCTCAACAGTCCTTCGGGATGTCCCACTTCCCTTCCAGGGCTTCAACAAAAATCTGACCAAGAATTCTCATTGCTCAGTAGCACTTGGGACACATGGTTGCTCAAGGAGTTACAATACCCACTAGCCCACACACGGGAAAACTAATCCTAGAAACTCTCTAACCTAGAGTGAATTCTCCACAGACCTGACACCCTGCTTCTTCAACCCAAACCCCCAAGGATTTACTAGGTAACAGACAACTCCATCTTATGCTCACCCACTCCAGTCGAAGGTACGGGTGATGGATGCAAGAATGAGTGACTGGAAATTGTAAGAATTATGAAATATCGAGACAGAATGAGAATTGCACCAAGTTCTCCTCATTATATTGCATGTTCCTACTTTGACACGTGTCTCTCTAGGAAATGCCTTTGGCTCCACCTGGTAATTTGTTCCTCTCACTTGCGAACTTATGATAAAATTATAACATAAATCTTATGACTTAGGAATAATATTATTTTATTTCTTGGCTTAAGCCCCCATGAATTAGCCCCCCATACTCTTTCGTTTGACTTGGTATGCAGTAGTGATGGATAATATTAATAAAAGAAGTATGATTACATATTACATTTGTTACGCTTGTTGGTCTAATCACACAGGCACTCTGGCCTCAAAATATATGCATATACAATGACACTCTGACCAAAAACATCTCGACTCACCAGCCTATAAGCATATGTACATTTATAACTTGGGGTTCATCCTTAGGGGTATTACATTGCATGCCATTTTCTCCCTTGGCAACACACGGATAGGCTAAATGCCCATTTTCTCTTCTTACATATCATGATTGTTGAATTCACCACAAAATAACTAACCACCGTATGAAATTCCTTCATCCATCTTGTCATTTATAGTCCTCCTAATGGCAACATTCAACGCATGTGTGTTGGCTAGGCCTTTCACATGACCTTTTAAATCAAACAAAAACCAAACAACATGATTTGTCAACTCCAACCCATGTTGGATAAAGACTTCCACCCAATAATGAGATTAGGATTGCAACGATGCCTCTACTTACATCATTGTTTTCTAGTTACTCAAGGAAAATGACCTACCTTCCATAAAGAAGTGTTGAATATAAACATTTGGAAGAAAAAGATATATAAAAACTTATAAAGATAAGTTCAAATAATTAGAACTACAGAAGACCAATAAGGTATCACAACATTATGTGCCATGATATTTTGGAAAGAAATACCATGAGTCATGACCATAAAGCCTTGCTATGGTTATAACTTATATGGTTGTATAATATTTTAGAAAGAAGTGACCTTACCATAAATACCCAATATGATCAAATAAGATTCACAGTATAGTAAGCAAAAACTATAGGATTATATAAAACTTAATGTGGAAAATTGAAAGTTTACAAAAATTAGTAAGTAAATCCAATACGGGTGCATAATCCTAGAAAAACTTAAAAAAAGGGTCCATAAAGCAAAATTAAAGGTAAAATTTGTAAATAACTACAAGCTCCTCTCATACAGTAATAAGAACATGTCATTTAGCAGCATGAGAAATTGTGGCTCTAATTTCCCTTCACATAGAAGATATTGAGAGGTTTTAGTTTAGGTAAAGTGAAAAATAAACTAATATTTATTCCATAAACATATATTTTGTTCATAGAAAATATTAAATGAAAGAATTATAATTATGAAATAGTCTTTTATATAGAAAGGAGGAAATGATGATGAATTATAACTTCTACAAGGGCGTATGTGAAGTTATGATAAAGATGAGGAATTAATGATGAAGTATAAATTCTATTAATAAGTAATTAAAGTCATGTCATACCATCCTAAGAAGGGTAAAGATTGTATTTAAATAATTTATCATAAAAAAATATCTCATTAAAATATTTTTAATAAACATTGAATATAATCATGTCATAAAATCGTAAAGAGGGTTAAGATTGTATTTAAATAATTCATCATAACAAATATATATATCTCATTAAAATATTTTATATTAAAACATAGAATAACTTTAACCTAAAAAAACAAATTATATATGATAAAAATACTATCTTCTAAAAAAATTATAAAATTAAATAAAATAAATAAATTATAAAATTAAATTAAAATAAAAAATAAAATAAAAATGCAAATATAACAAAATCTTACCTTTTGTTGAAGCTCATTTATCTCCTTAAGAATATTTTCACCCTAAAAATATCACAAAATATGAGATTTCTAAAAATTATTAATAATTAAATACCACAAAATATGAGATTTGTGAAAATTATTAATCATTTCCAAAGAGCATGAGATTTGTGAAAATTACTAATCATTTCCAAAGAGCATGTTAAACAATTAGCATTTTTATGATCTTAATTAAAAGAAAACTTTATAAAACATGTAATATACCTTTTGTGATCGAACCTTACTTAACCCAGTTTCAAGTTGTTCTTCTAGTTGTTGCAAGTCTTTTAGAGATAATTTTTCAAGTTCCTCGCCATGTATATTTCTAAAAATAATCACTCACACATTATAACAAAGTATTCCCAGTGAAATACGAGAGCATATAAACTGATGAATAGTTTTGGATATCTTTTACCTCAAAGTTTGACTAATATCTTCAATTTGTTGTTTTATCCTTTTGAGATCATGACTCTCAATCTGTATGACAATGAAAAGATTTCCAAGTATAAATTCTTAAGAATTTTTTGTTTTAAAATTATATACGGAAAAAAATGTACTATATCAATAAAAAGCAAGAACAACTTTCACAACTATATAATTTGGATCTTAAGAAGTTTTGGAGCCAAATTCTAAAACGCAATACTAAAGAAAATAATAGCATTCTCTTAAGGCACTGGAATTCCTATCTTAAAAGTTTTTACAAGTTCTCGAATCCCATGGACACCATTCCTATTGTCCCTACAAATGAAGAAGTTTTTACTTTAGATGACATAGAGTTCGGGGTTGAGAGGCTTGCAAATGGGAAAGCTAAGACCATTGAAGGCTACCAAGCTAAAATTTTAAAAATCGGAAGGTCAATCCTTATCCCTCACATACACAAGCTCTTCAATTTAGCAGTCAAGCAGGGCTTCCCTAAACCCTAGACGCAAAGCCTCATTGTTCCTATTTTTGGATAGAAACATTCCCTCTAATTATAAGACCATTATGAATAGCCTGATTTTAACCAAGCTTTATAGAATTATTTTGGAAAAGAAGATTAGCCTTTGTCTAGAAAGTCACGGCAAAAGAGCTAAAGGTCAGGCCAGGTCTAGGAGATAGCATTCAACCGTGGACCATCTTGTTACCTTTAGGATCATTACAGAGGAGTTCTGCAATACTAAAACCAATATTTTTTGTTGTTTTGTTGACTTTAGAAAAGCTTTTGACATGGTTCTTAGGAAAAACCTTTGGAATAGGTTCGAAGAGATAAAAGTGCCCATCGAGTTGAGGGTAGTTGCAATAAGGATGTATGGGAACGTTATTGCTAAGTTTAAAAACATTGAGGGCTGGTCAAAAGAGATTAACTGCAATATCGGAGTCAAACAAGGTTGTCCCTTGTCCCCTACCCTTTTTGGCATATACATTGACAAGTTAGAATATTGCTTGGAAAAAGCAGGTTGTGTCGGCCCTACTCTCACTAGTATAGTCATCAAACTTCTTCTTTATGCCGACGATATCGTTCTTATGGCAAGGAGTCCCCATGATCTTGAAAACAAACTAAGAATCCTCAAGGATTTTTGCTCCAATATGGGTAGGACTGTTAATACTGATAAGACTAAGGTCATGATTATCAAATCCAATAATATCCCTTATGATACCTTCGTATATGACAACGACAACTTGGAGGAAGTGAATTCATAAAAATATCTTGGAATTGATATTCACCACAATCTCAATTGGAATTATAGCATTGAGAAAAGGATTATTGGGGGATGGAAAGCTTATTATGGGCTTGAAAACAATTGTAAATCAGCGAAACTTTGGAGTTGGGATAAGAAGAAACTCCTCTTTGAGACTCTTGTTACACATGTTGTTCTTTATGGATGTGAAGTTTGGGGCTGTAGTATCTCTCATGAATCCTGGAGAAAGATAGAGCAAATACAAAAGAATTTTATAACCTATAATCTCAAAATTAAAGGAAATACGCCATATCACATCCTCCTCTTAGAAACAAATCTCTCCCCCATTGAGAGCATGGATATGACTAGATACCTAATGTATAAGAACAAGTTAAACAACATGGAAGACAAGAGGCTTCCTAAAATTGCTTCAAAATCGAGTCATAACCACCATCGACTCAAGAGAGGATGGCATAAAGATGCCCGGTCTTGGCTAAACTACTGGGGAATCATGGCAGACACAATTTTGCAGAACAAAGATACTATTAAAAAAAACGTCAAATCAAAATTTAAAGAGAAAATGTGATGTGATAAAAAGTTAGAAGAAAAAAGAAAATTAAGGTATTATATGGATGTAATCAACCTTAATCTAGAAGATCAAAATTATCTATCTGTTTTGCCAAGTGTAAAGAAAAAAATAAGCATTGCTAAGATAAGAACAAATTCTCACGAGCTTCATAGTGAAACCGGGCGTTGGTCAATTCCTAAAACACCATCGGATGAAAGAGTGTGTTACCTTTGTGACACTAAGAAGGTTGAAGATGAGAAGTACTTTCTCTTAGATTGTCCAGCCTATACCCATATTAGATCTCATTTTCAAAATATTTGTCACACTACCAACCTTCGTAACCTCTTAACTCAACAAAAGTATGGTGATCTAAGGATAGGTTTTTTACTTCCTCAACCCTCAATTGTGATAGGGTTTTGGACCTTCTAGAATCTTCTTGAAATTGTATACGTGACTAGCCCCATGTGCATGAGTAAGAGGAGCTAACGTGGCATCCTCTCTTACCACGGTAGGTCAACTTGCGGGAGGCATAACTTTTGCATACGAGCTCTGATTGACATGATTTTTGCACCACTGGAAAGGTCTCGATGTGAAGAATGCATCACAGCATCCAAACTAGGATGGGAACGTTTTAACCCCCCAAAAATATCGTTTGATGCCTCAAGATGGCCCCGGAAGGTTCCAGACCCCAATTTGGACTTGCCACTAAAATGGCCCTACAAGTTGATTCCTCCAATTTTTTTCTACTCTGAAAGGATCAAGATAAATGACAAACAATATAATGATCCAATCTGAATCAATAGGTGGCAATAGATACTAAGCAAAAGAAATACTTAAATAAGTAAAAATAGAGTTCCCACTACTTAAGGTCAAAATGTGGGGCCTTATAAATCATTTAAGACGAGACAAGAGATCAAATATTCTATTGATGTTCAAAATCCATTCGAAAATAAACATTGCAAGCCATTTAGACAAAAAATTAGGTAACCACTCCCATAGGTGACAATAGTTACTAAGCAAAATAAATACTTAGATAAGTAAAAATTGAGTTCCCGCTACTTAAGGTCAAAATGTGGGGCCTTATATATCATTTAAAAAGAGATGAGAGATCAACTATTCTATTGATGTTTAAAATCCATTGGAAAATAAGCATTGCAATCCTTGCAACAAATGGGAACACAAAAGAGAAATGTTGGAAACTTCACCCAAAGTTGAATCCAATAAAAAAGTAGAACACAACACAAAATCCTCGTTGGACTAAATGGAAGGATAGAAAGTTGAAGGAGGAGCTAAAGTAGTTGGGAGAGTAACTCTCGTGGCTCACGTTTTGTCTCCAATGAAGCCAACTACAAAACAAAGAGATGGAGATTATGGAGGAAAAAGAGAAACTCCATGTGAAGATTCAAATCAAGAAATAAGTTATACACTCCATTGTTAGTTCAATTAGTGAGAAGAACATGATATCTAAGGCATTGGTTAAGAAAGTGGGGCTACAAACTTATCAAAATCACAATCCCTACCCATTAGGATGGTTATAGATATATGTATAATTGGACGTCAAGCACATGTACTTGAGCTTCCTAATCTTCAAAATCCTTGAAATTGAGGTCGATATTTTAATATGTGCTTTAGGGGTTGTCTGTGTAGGAAGGAAAACCTATAGCATACCATACAATGAGATTCAGGAGCAATTAAAGAGGTTGTATAATCATGACAAACAGGAAAACCTGGGTACTTTGAGCCCCAGGACTTGACCCTGTACCCAAGGTAAATGCATGGACTTCGAGTAAGGTCCAATAATATCCACAAAGGTAGTCAATCTGAGGACTCAACCCCATGACCTCCTACTTGTAATTCTCAACACTCAACCACTTGAACTAACCCAGCGGGATCAAATCTACAAATGTACATTTATTGGATGAAGATGCCAAATGGTGTGACTCAAAACATTAAAGGGTGTGCATTATGTAGTACTTCAAAGTCTAGCAACAAAAAGTTGGCATTGTATGCTTACTTAACCAATCTTGGGAAAAAAGCTTCATGGATTTCCTTGAAAGATTATCTAAAATATAATGTTGGTTATGAATATTCCATTGAGCATGTGCAATTCCTCCAGTGCTCAACATGGAGTTGACACGTGACATTTAAAAAATATTAATAACTAAAAATTATTTCAATCTCTACCTTAAATAAAATATTTGTCCACCCTAAATAAAATATTTTTATATCAATTCTCTCTCTCCATACATACATATAAATATATATAAAGTAATTGAAAAAAAAAAACATTATTCAAGTGGTATTTTAAAAATAAATATTAACAACATAAGAAATATTTCAATGTAAACCATAAATAAAATATTTCAATGTCCACCTTAAGTGAAATATTTTAATATCAACTATATATGTATATAAAACAACTCAAATTATAAAAATAAATTCAATGATGTGCTACTCACTATAAAGGAGGTCTTATTTCTTTCACGTTCACTATGGAGTTGACACTTGGCACACGCACACATATAGAACCAACATAGATCCATATTAACTTAGGAGCTATTATATAGAAAATATTTTTTTGAATTGAAACAAGTTGAACAAAAGTTTGCATTTCAAAAAATTCAATCCCTTGATACCCACCCAGTATATAAGATGGATTTATCCTGGTTGTAATCTGACAATTATTATGGTTAATGGCCTTTAAAAGAAAAACAATAACTAGAGCTAAAGCAACAAAGTTGTTTTCTACCCATTCATGGTTATTTTGGCATAACGTAGTTCATTATTTCAACGAGGGGCATCAGATTTTCGGGAGACTTTTGAACCAGATTGTGGCGTAGGATGGCTACCAAATCAAACAAAGCGTTGATTTTCACTCAAGGATGGATGGTGAAACAATGGTTGTATACTAAATCCTACTTCAACTGCTCGGAGATTATGATCTGAAAAATACGAAGACATGAGAAGAAATTATCCTTTATTCAACAATGCTAGAGCAATTAACAGCTCTACTAAATACTGCCGCAAGCTCCATTAGATCTCTCTTTTGAGAGAGACAAAGAGGAATTCCGTTCAAATCATGAAAGACTGAAGGCTCCCAGGTTTGTTGAAACGCTATAATATTTACATTAGCAGGTCCACGAAAACTGGCACAAAGCACAACAATGATACAAGTACATGTATTACAATCACTACGAGAGTCGTCACTTTGAATAGGCTGACTTGGTATGGCTTTACTTGAGCAAACATATGTTCAAAGGTGAAGGCCACAAACTACAGATCAATCTATATGGACCTTTCCAAATATCGTTTATCAGCAAAAACGCTTTTCAGTTCTTGTTGTCACCCTGCATGCACATGTAGTCTGTTATAAATGCAGAGAAACCGAAGCAATGCTGGATAAAGGTGAAACATTGATTCTGGATGGATAGGTTGAGATGGAAGAAGACTATATAGTCTATTGTGTGCAACTAAAGATGAGACCAACTTGTCAACATGCACAGAGCTGTTAAATATAATGTAATCTCAACAGGCTGACTGTACACTGCCAGCTGTCCTGGTCAGCTGTACTATCATTTCTTGATTTGCTTGAGCCTATTTAACTCAGCTAGTTTCCCCTTTCATTTGTACTCTTTTACTCATTTCATTTGTACTCTTTTTCCTTATATTCCTAATATACTCAATATTGTTTTCTGCTCTGTTCTTTTCTCTATACTTCTTGCTTCTCATTTTATCATGGTATCAGAGCTTCAGCAATAAGCCTCTCCACACAGTCTAGAGAGCAACCCGATCCTCAACAGCGCAGAGCTTACACTGTTCACGAGAGCATAGGACGCAAGATTCTTCACAAGGTCTGGAGAGAAATCCGTAGTCCGCCCTCCGCTCAAAAGATCGTAGCAGAAAGCACGCACAAGGAAGCAGAGAGCAATACGCTCAAAAGATTGAGGAGTCAGAGCTGCAGAAGGCAGAAACGTTTAAAGATCTCGCGAAATCAGGTTGCCTGGTATCGTTTAAAGAATTCGGAAAATTCTCACAAATTCGTGAAAGATTGCTGCAGAAGGCAGAAACGTTTAAAGAATTCGGAAAATTCTCACAAATTCGTGAAAGACTGTTGCAGAAGGCAGAAACGTTTAAAGAATTCGGAAAATTCTCACAAATTCGTGAAAGATTGTTGCAGAAGGCAGAAACTTTTAAAGAATTCGGAAAATTCTCACAAACTCGTGAAAGATTGTTGCAGAAAGAAGAAAGATTTAAAGAATTCGTGAAAGTATTTCAATTCGTGAAAGTCTTTCAATTCGTGAAAGATTCACGAAATTCCTACTTCAGGAGAAACTCTTTGCAAGAACAATATTTTCAGTCGTTCAGAAAGGACGTGGAGCGTGCAGAAGAGGCAAAAGATTTTCAGTCGTTCAAATTTAGCGCAGAGGACATATAGCCGTCGGATCCGGGAGAAAGTGCACGAGGTTTAGTCCTCTGGAGCGCACAGGAGAAAAACCGACTTGCTAAGTCCCGAAATCCTGAAATCGTTGGGACCGTCCATCAAGGAGGACGCATGGCGAGATCTCGGCATTTCGCTGACTTGCATGTAGTAAAGGTCAGAGAACACTGCCGTGAGAATTCGCGAATCGTGAAATCACGACTCGATCTGAACCGTTGGATCGAAAAAGATCGTGTGTCGTCGATCTGACGCTATCGCGAAATCGGGAATCGGGAGTTGGTCGAGCAGAGGAGACTGCACTCCATACCCCGATACGCGAAATCTCGAAATCACGAAATTACTCCAACCGTTGGATCTGGAGTGACAGGTGGCGAAGATCCGAAAGCCATCGGCGTTTTTTTTGGCACCGGGAGAACGAAGGTGAAGACTGGGAAAGAATATTTCGCGAGAGAATCAGGACCGTCCATCTCAGAGGACAGGTGACAGCAGATCCAAGCACCATCAAAATTTCGACATTTTGGAGTTCGGGGTTTGGAGAACATCGTGACGAGAGTTCAAGAGTCGCGAAATACCGATTCACGAAATCCCAAAAGGATCTGGACCGTCGATGCAAGCACCATCGCGATTTCGGCTACCGGGAAATCAGAGGCGAGAGTCTCGTGAACTCACGATACGCGAAATTCCGAAATAATCTAAGTCATTGATCTCAAATCAACGAGGATCGTTGATCTTTGAAGCCAATTCGACATTTCGGTAATTCGGAGATCGAGGAATCAAGGAGTTAGAGGAGCTCGATATCAGGGTTCGCAAAGTCGAGAAACCCGAAATCCCAAATCGCGAAGTTACGAAGTCACTGCAAGAAATTATAAGACCTGGTTTTACGCACAGGAAACAGGTAAACACGAAATTTTCCAACAAATTTTTTTCTGTTTTGTTAAAATTCTTTAAAGATGGCCACGTCTAGCAATTTAGGACCAACTCAAGGTCCGATTCTTCTTGGAAAGAACTATGAGTTTTGGTCTCTTCGAATGAAATCTTTCATGCAAGCACACGAGTGCTGGGATCCAGTGGATCTTGGATATGTGGAACCAGATCCAGCAGACCTTTCCGCCATGACAAACCAACAGAGAACTGCTCAGGTAACTCAGAGGAACAGAGAGAATAAAGTCAAATTCTGGATTCAAAATTCAGTGGATGACACGATTTTCTCAAAAATCACAGGCGCTGGTACTTCAAAACAGACCTGGGACATCCTTAAATCAGCCTACCAAGGAAATGACAAAGTCAAAACAGTCAAACTGCAAACCTTGAGGATGTAATTCGAGACTTTAAGAATGACAGAGTGTGAAAATGTGGATCAGTTTATGACCAGAGTCATGGGAATTGTGAGCCAGATCAGATTGACTGGTGAAGCCATCACTGATCAACGCATTGTTGAGAAAGTCCTCAGAAATTTACCAAAGAAATTTGAAATGGTTGTTACAGCAATCCTTGAATCCAAGGATCTGTCGCGTTTTTCAACAGATGAACTAATTGATTCCCTAGTGACACATGAGACCAGACTGCATCTCACAGATGAGTCAATCGCCAATGCCTTCAAAACTCAATTCTCCTTCAGCAGAGGGAGAGGCAGAGGTCAACAAGGACGATGGAGTACTACAAGTAACCAACACTCAAGTGGAGGTAACAGACAACAGCACCAGAATCAGACTTTCCAGCCTCAAAGAGGCAAAGGGAGAAGATCAAATGACAAATCAAGCATACAATGCTATTATTGCAAAAAGTATGGGCACTAGGAATCTAAATGCAGGAAGAAGCAAGCAGATCATCTCTCAGGCAGAGCACATGTGTCAAATCATACGGGAGAAACCTCAAGAGGTATGTTTCTCTCATGCCACAAGACTGAAGAACAACCTAAAGATCTTTGATTGTTGGACAGTGGTTGCAACAATCACATGACAGGTAACAAAGATTTACTTTCATGCATTGATTCTTCAATTTCATCTGATATTACACTTGGAAATGATTCCTTAGTCAAAGTTCAACGAAAAGGAACTGTACCTATTCTTACTAAACAAAATGTAAAGGACATAAACAATGTTTATCATGTTCCAGATCTAAAACATAATCTGCTAAGTGTAGGACAGCTCATTGAACATGGCTATAAGGTACTTTTTGAGGGAGCATCCTGCAGGATTTATGATAAAACCCCCAACAGAAAATTGATTTTTGAAATCCACATGACACAGAATAGGATGTTTCCCCTTACCCTCAGAATTGCAAATATGATCCAACCATATGCACAAAGTGCAACCACCCCTAATAAAACTATGGTTTGGCATACAAGATTTGGACATCTACCCTTTCAGAGTCTAAGTCTTCTACAGAAGCACTCCATGGTCAAAGGTCTCCCTATCTTCAAAGAGCAAAATTCCCCATGTGAGTCTTGCATACTTGGAAAACATAAGAGAACTAGTTTTCCACAGTCCTCCACTCAAGCCAAACAACATCTCGAACTTGTTCACACTGACCTATGTGGACCAATGTAAACGGAGTCAATAGGTGGTAGCTTTTCCTTTCTAACGTTTATTGATGACTTTAGCAGGAAAATCTGGATCTATTTTCTCAGACACAAGTCTGAAACTTTTGCAAAATTCAAAGAATTCAAAGCAGAAGCTGAAAAACAGAGTGGCAAATATATAAAAGTTCTCAGGTCAGATGGAGGAGGAGAATACAACTCCAACAAATTTGCAAATTTCTGCAAATCACAAGGCATTATCATGCAAACTACAGCCAGGTATACTCCACAACAGAATGGAGTGGCTGAAAGGAAGAATCAGACCATAATGAACATGGCAAGAAGCCTTCTCAAAGAGAAATGTTTGTCAAATACTTTTTGGGCTGAAGCAGTAACATGCTCAACTTATCTCTTGAATAGATCTCCAACCACAAGTCTAAAGATGAAAGTCCCTCAAGAAGCATGGAGTGGGACAAAGCTAAATGTTGCGCATCTAAGGACATTCGGATGCATAGCATACGCTCACATACCTTCCGAA
>ML777156.1:833654-848177 GCA_009831015.1 Picea engelmannii
CTCTTGAATAGATCTCCAACCACAAGTCTAAAGATGAAAGTCCCTCAAGAAGCATGGAGTGGGACAAAGCTAAATGTTGCGCATCTAAGGACATTCGGATGCATAGCATACGCTCACATACCTTCCGAATTAAGGAAGAAACTAGATGATAGAAGTGAGAAATGTATCTTCACTGGATACAGTGAAACATCTAAAGCTTACAGACTTTACAACCCCATCTCCAAGAAACTAATTCTCAACAGAGATGTAAAATTTCTGGAAAATCAACTCTGGAACGAATCTGAAAATCAGCAAATGGATAGTCAAAATCCATTGCTGCCCAATTCTAAAAATACAGAAAATTCAGGACAGCCAATACCTCAACCTGCTCTTCCAAGATTGCAAGTACAAGGACAACCTGAAAATTCTCAAGATAATTCAACTTCAAGCAGAGACTCATTCTCTGAACTTCAAAATCAGAGAACTCGAAGTTTGAGAGAAATCCATTAGCAGTTGGATGACATTGAACAGCACAATCTTTTTGCATTAATGTCATGTCAACCCACATCTTTTAAAGAAGCAGCTAAGGAGCCACATTGGGTTCAAGCCATGAACCAAGAAATTGACTCCATTGAGAAGAACAAGACATGGGATCTTGTTGATTTGCCCAAACACAAGAAGAGTATTGGTGTCAAGTGGGTTTACAAAACTAAACTCAATGAAAAAGGGCAGATTGAAAAACACAAGGCAAGACTTGTTGCCAAAGGATTCTCACAACAACCAGGTACTGATTATGGTGAAACTTTTGCTTCAGTAGCAAGATTAGACACTGTAAGGACTCTATTGGCCATAGCAACCCAACACAAATGGCAAGTATACCAGATGGATGTCAAGTCAGCTTTCCTGAATGGTTTCCTAAAAGAAGAAGTTTATGTCGATCAGCCACCTGGATTTGAAGTCCAAGAGCAGCCAGCCAAAGTATCTTGGTTGAAGAAAGCCTTGTATGGCTTAAAGAAAGCTCCAAGAGCTTGGTACAACAGAATTGACACTTACCTGATCAAAAGTGGTTTCAGTAGAAGCCAAAATGAGCCAACTCTTTACACCAAAACAGATCAGCACAGTAAAATTTTGATTGTATGTTTATATGTTGATGACATGATATATACTGGAAATCTTGAATTAACCAATTTTAAACATGCCATGTTATCTAAGTTTGAGATGACAGATCTTGGCATAATGAAATATTTTTTAGGGATTGAGGTTGATCAATCAACCAAAGGAATTTTTGTCTATCAGAAAAAATATGCAGCAGACATCATCGAAAGATTCTGCATGGAAGAATGCAATCCAGCAGAAACCCCTATACCCCTAGGCGCAAAATTGAGCAAGAAAGATGAAGGCCCTACAGTGGACCCTACCCTGTACAAAAGTTTAGTAGGCAGTTTGTTGTATCTTACAGCAACTAGGCCTGATATTATGTATGCAGCCAGCCTTGTTTCCAGATTCATGGAATCCCCCAAAGATTCTCACTGGAAGATGGCGAAAAGAATTCTGAAATATGTTGCAGGAACTCTCAATTTTGGATTATGGTACACTAAATCTGATGATCATCATCTCTTTGGTTACACAGACAGTGATTTTGCAGGCAACCTAGATGACAGACCTAAATGACAGGAAAAGCACCTCGCGACATGTTTTTCACCTGGGCATGAACCTAATTTCATGGGCATCAAAGAAGCAACCAATTGTATCAATATCTTCTGCAGAGGCAGAGTGTGTCGCTGCTACCTCAGCTTCCCGTCAAGCTGTGTGGCTGAGAAGAATATTGAAAGATATGTCACATACAGAAAAGGATCCAACTTCTATCTTCTGTGACAACACCTCAGCAATTGCTCTATCCAAAAATCATGTGTTTCACAAGAAAAGCAAACACATTGACACTCGCTTTCACTTCATCCGCGAGCTAGTCAATAATGGTGATATTGCACTTCAATTATGTGGTTCTCGAGATCAGCTCGCAGATATCTTCACAAAGCCACTGGAAAAATCTGTTTTTGTTTTTCAGAGACAGCACTTGGGCATAATCAGTGTTGATGTTTGTAACTGTTGAGTTTAAGATGGAGTGTTAAATATAATGTAACCTCAACAAATTGACTGTACACTGCCAGCTGTCCTGGCCAGTTGTACTATCATTTCTTGATTTGCTTGAGCCTATTTGGCTTATAGCTAGTTTCCCCTTTCATTTGTACTATTTTTCCTTATATTCCTAATATACTCAATATTGTTTTCTGCTCGGTTCTTTTCTCTGTACTTCTTGCTTCTCATTTTATCAAGAGCAACTAAAGATTCGTTTGAGTGTATTTCAGATCTAGATCTTTTAGCTTCAGATCTATTCATGTGGGTTAGACATCTATATAATTATAATTCAGATCTATTCATGATAATATCAGATCTATATACTTGTGCATTAGATCTATAGACTTTTATTTTAGATCTATTATTGACTGTTATTTTTAACATATCAAAGAAAAGTTTTGATGGAGATTCTCTGTGTGTAGGATCCATTTACAGGTGACTGCAATGGAGCAGATGATAAATATTGAAAAGCTTACTCAGGAAAACTTCACCATATGGAGGTCAAAAATGGAAGATATACTAACCTTGAAAGATCTGCCATTACCAATTGAGGGAAAATCAAAGAAACCCTCATCAATGATTGATGAAAGCTAGGAAAAGTTAGATCGAAAGACAATTGATATTATTTGGCAGTATTTGGTAGACATTGGATACTTCCATGTCTCACAAGAAAAGACGATTGAGTCTTTATGGAAAAAGCCTCATGATCTATATGACAAGATACAACGGTCAACAAATTATTTTTGATAAAGAGATTGTTTCATATCAAAATGAAAGAAGGGAGTTCAATGGCTAAACATTTAAATGAGTTGCACACGGTGTTGAACAAGATCACTTCGTTGAAGATTGTATTTGATGATGAGATCTATGCACTTCTACTCTTGAGCTCAATGCCAGACACTTGGCAAAACTTGGTTTTCACCATAAGTAATGCGGAACCAAAAGGTAAATTGTGTTTTGAAAATGTTTTTAATAGCTTATTAAATGAAACAATCTCGGGGAAATCTATAGGAGAAGAAATGGAAAATATGGAGGCATTAACTCTTGATGATCGAGGAAGGAAACCAACCCAAAAAAAATCAGAGGGATCAAGATCTAGAGGCAAGTCAAAGTCTACGCATGGAAGAATAACTTGTTATCATTGTGGAAAACTTGGCCATGTCAAAAGAAATTGTTGGAAATTTAATAGGGAGCAAAATGAGCAAAAGACAACCAACAACAACAATGAAGAAACTATTGTTATTGCAACAGATGGTGAGGTATTAATTACTGTTTTTTATGAGGATGCATGTATTTATACTTCTACTCATGATAGTGATTGGATTTTAGATTTTGGAGCCTCCTACCTATTAAATTTTAATGTTGTTATTAGGTTCTTTTCAATTTACTAGAGCATTTCCAAAACAACAGCATAAGTAGGATCACTAAAAGAAACACAATCACAAGGTACACAACATTTTATCTTGGGAAACCCTCATGGGAGAGAAAACCCAACAAAAACTTCCTCAATAATAGATTGTCAATACAATACCAAGACTTAAGACCAAAACACCAAAGATAAACCAAGACTGAGCATGCACCTCTCTTCTCCTTCCAACTGCAACTGCCTTCAAGAGATGCGCACTAGATGAGTGAGTGAGTGAATGAATAAGTGAGGCGCAATCCTTAATTATAAATACTTGTTGAGGAGGCACAGGGCTTTTGTCTCTTCACTTAGTAGGGCCGACTTCTTCCAAGAGTAGTTAAAACCACTTTATAAACCCTAGGGCCGACTTTACAAATACCACCATATAAATATGGTTTGACCAATCCACAAAAGGGGATTTGGCCTTATTCAAGACCGGACATGATCAATCCACAAAAGGGGATTTGATCTATAAGATAATAACTCAAATATAACTAGAATATTCTTTGAACTTACAATATTTCAACACTCCCCCTTAACGAGAAGGGTATTCTACTGATATAACCCAATACAACATCATCAAGAGAGAGAGAGAGGGGGCAACAACATCATCAGCATCTGGAACACTGACTGACACATCACCAAATCATCAGAAGTTTTTTCCATCATTGATATCATCATCGTTCACAACATGGAGTTGGAGTAGCATCATCATCATCATCTGCATGAAGCTGAAATATCAACATCAATTAGCATAACGCTAAAACAACAATACCACCAACCCAAGGTTGGTACACCATTATGAACAACACGAGGCTGATACAACATCATCAATAGCACGAGACTGGGACATAAACATAATCATCATATGGCAACAGAATTAGGTAGGTGCAACAACAACATTTTGTGGTACTCTGACAGACCGTCCTTACCAGACCTTCGGGATCTGCCCAGAAATCATAAGATTCCCTAGGGTACAAAATCCTAACAAGCTACCACGTGGTACTCTAACAGACTGTCCTTACCGGACCTTCGGGATCTGCCCAAGAATCATAAGATTCCCTAGGATATAAAATCCTAATGGAGATACCACTACTAACCACAGTTGGCATATGCGTGCATAGGTACTCTAACAGACCTTCCTTATCGGACCTTCGAGATCTTCCCAGGGATGATCAATCCCCTAGGATATAAAATCCTGACGGAGCTACCCGTTGTTGGTTAGGATACCATAGTATCATCAACATCACTCCCCCTTTCTAGGGAGGTCCTTCCGGACAACACCAAGCTTGCCTCGGAAGCATTCAAACTTCACACGAGACATAGGCTTGGTCAACACATCTACAACATGCTCATATGTGCCAACATATTGGAGCTTTATAGCTCTCCTCTGCGCCATATCACGAATGCAGTGATACCGGATCTCTATGTGCTTCGACTTATCATAGAACACTGGGTTCTCTGTCATCTTTATACAAATCTGATTATCACATAGAATCGCGGTGGCTTCCATCTCCAGATCGAACAGACCTGTCAACAACTTTTGAAGCCATATGGCTTCACAACTGGCGGAGCATGTTGCAATGTATTTCACTTATGTCATGCTGAGAGCAATACTGGATTGCTTCCTACTTTGACATGAAGTCATGGCTGACACTAGACTGAAACAACATCCTGAAGTGCTCTTCCTATCAGAAGCACTTCCAGCCCAATCTGAATCAGTATAACTATACAGTCTGAAGTCATGATCTCCAGTATAAGAGAGACCATAATCCAACGTACCCTTAAGGTATCTCATCACATACTTTGCAGCTACAAGGTGAACACATTTGGGCTCTACCATATACTGACTCAAGGTGTTCACAACAAAGCATATATTTGGCATGGTATTCATCAGATACATCAACGAACCTATAATCTGTCTATACAGAGTAGCATCAACCAACTCTGACGAAGTATCAACCAGGAGCTTCAAATTCATTTCCATGGGTGTGTTCATGGATTTACATTCCAACATGTCAAACCTCTTTAGTATTTCAACTGCATATTTCCCTTGGTTAAGGAAGATCTTCTCTTGGCTCTACCAAACTTCAAGACTTAAGAAATAATGCATCAGGCCTAGGCCTTTCATCTCAAACTCTGGAGAGCGCTTCTTCTTACAATCTGTGATGAGCTTTTCTTCTCCTGTTAAGAATAAGTCATCAACATACAGTAGCAATATAACAGGCTCATCATTCATAACCTTGAAGTAAAGGTTAGAATCATCTTTGCTCTTGGTAAAGCCCAAGCTCATCAGGAAACTATCAATTCTACCATACCAAGCTCTAGGAGCTTGCTTCAGCCCGTACAAAGCTTTCTTCAACCTGCAGACATGATTCGTTCTATCTTCAACTTCGAACCCTTGGGGTTGTTCTATATACACTTCTTCTTCAATAACACCATTTAAGAAGGTTGTTTTCACATCCATCTAGTGTAACTTCCACTTCATTTTGGCTGCAAGATTTATGATGGTTCTGATGGAAGTGTATCTGGCTACGGGAGCAAATTCTCTTCATAATCAATACCTTCCTTTTGAGAAAAACCACGAGCCACAAATCTTGCTTTATGTTTTTCAACACTTTCGTCTGTTGCATGTTTTATCTTGTATATCCACTTGGAAGATACCACATCTTTGTTCTTTGGTCTGGGAACTACTTCCCATACATCATTCTTTATAATGGATTGGTATTCTTCTACCATGGCATCCACCCATTCTTTCTTCCGAATGGCTTCTTCAAAACAAGTAGGTTCCTTTTCTATGAGATCACACATCAAAGCCATATAACTGGAGAATGGATTAGGTTTCTTGCTTTGTCTCATGGTTCCTTCCGGGGCACCATACTTATCTGCATATTGAAAAAGTTCCCTTGCCCAAGCTGCCTTTCTCTTGTGAGAGATTGTCGTCCGGGGAGGTTCTTGAGATTCCATCATATCATGATTTTATGGAATCTCATCATCAGAAGTAACTGTAACTTTCGTCACTGGTTCTGCAACTCTTGGAGCTTTAGGTTCTTCTTCAAATACTTCTTCAAGCTGGCATTTCCTTGATCTTTTGAGTGTTGCATCTTCATCAAAGGTTACATCTATGATGATCTCAATATGATGGTAACCCGGTATGTAAATTCTGAAGGCCTTAGAGACCTCACAGTATCCAACAAATATTCCCTTCTTTCTTGAAGGGTCCAACTTAGTTATCCTTTCTTTCGGAATGTGTACAAGCACTGGACAACCAAATATTTTTAGATGGCTTACTTCTGGATTCTTTCCGGAGAACATTTCTTCGAGGGTTTTGAATCCAAGTGCACTATGGGATAATCTGTTTTGGACATAAATAGTTGTTCTTGCTGCTTCATCCCATAAGTGCATTGGAAGATCTTGATTGTGAATCATAGTCTTTATTGCTTCCACAATTGTTCTATTCTTTTTTTCTTCTACACCATTTTAAAGAGGATTATAGGGAGTGGTGAGCTTCCTCTTAATCCCGACATCTCTGCAAAAGATTCCAAATTCATTTGAGGTGTACTCTCCTCCATTATCTGACCTGAGTATCTTGATTTTTCTTTCGGAGAGGTTTTCTATCAAGGCTTTGAATTCCTTGAACTTTCTGAGTACTTCATCTTTTGATTTCAAGAAATAAGCTCAAGTCTTCCGAGAGTAATCATCAATAAATGATACATAGTATACATACCTTCTTAGAGAGGTTGATGGCATTGGACTTCATACATCTGAGTGGATGAACTCCAAGATCCCTTCTGCTTTACTGTCGCTCTTTGGGAAAGGATTAGTTATGCTCTTTCCTTGTGCACATCCCTTGCATATACCTTCATGATCAACCTTAAATTCTAGTAAACCTCTAACGACCTTGCTTACATATGGCAACGCTTTGTAGTTGATGTGATCTAGTCTTCTATGTCATAGTTCACAAGGACTTTCAGTAGAGTGAGTTAAGGCCTCATCTAAGTGACCTTTTAACTTGTACAAACCTCCTTCGGTTCCAATAACAACTGCATCTTCTATAGTTTTTCCTTTAGGCCACATAAGAACTTCACCATCTATGAATGCAACCCTTAAACCTTCTTATCTAGAGCTGAGATAGAAAGTAAGTTCTTTGTCAAACTTGGTACATAGAGTACATCCTTCATTCTCATCGGAGTTCCTAAATCCAGTTTATCGGTGGATTCACCCATTCCTTTGATAGGGTACTGATAATCATCTCCAAGTGAAACTTTCTGGGGGAAGTCTTTTTTGTAAGGCCAAAGAGAATGTCTTTCTGACCTGTCATGTGCTTAGAAGCATCGCTATCTATGAGCCAAGTATCCTTTCCAAGTGTCACATATCCTGAGAGGGTTGAAAACAAAACATAATCTTCAATTCCTTCTTTGGTCAACTTCTTGGGTGGCTCATCATCTTCAACTGCATGGGCATGATGTTTTTTGTTATTTGTCTTCTTGTATTTTTCCTTTCTAGCAGGACAGTTCTTAGCAATGTGTCCCATCTGATCACAATATAACATTGATAAGAGGAGAAGTCTTTTTCCTTTCTTTGAACCTTATAATATTTTTGGAATCTCTTTGGAGGGTGAGATTTTTTATGAAAGTGGGTGAATCTCTTTGGACAAGGAGATTCTTTATGAAAATTGGAATCCCTTCGAAAATGAGACCTTTTCTTTCCTCCTTTAGCATGAGCAGCTAGGGCTTAATCTCCATCCCTTAATAGTACAGCTTCTTGGTTGGCCACTCTTGCTTCTTCTTGAACACATTCTTGCCATAGACTATCCAATTGGAGTTTCTCTTTTCTTGCACAGATAGTTTGGATGAAGGCATCCCAAGGTCTTGTGAGACCATTAAGAGTTGTCATTATGAGTTCATCTTCATCTATGTTGTCTCCAATTGCTTCTAATTGTTCCTTGAATTGAGTAACCCTAGAGAAATAGTCTTGAATTGTTTCTCCTTTCTGCATCTTTCTATCATTGAGTTAGGTTCTCAAGTTCATCTTTCGGTTGATGTTCTTTCCTTCATACATTCTGGTTAGGGCATCAAACATTTCTTTGGAGTATTCTTGGAAGACACTTGATGGATCAAGTGGTCTTTAATGGAATCTGCAATTATTCTTTTGGCCTTAATCATATCCTTCTTGTACTTCTTTTTGCTTGCTTCTTCGGGTTCTGGTACATTTTATTTTATGTATTTTCCAAGGTCACTCTCTTCAAGAATGAGTCCAATTTTGTACTTCCAAGTACATAACTTTTCCACACCTTCTAACTTGTCAACAAGATTGGTGCTTGCAGACATCTTGGCCTGGAGCTAGGAAAATGACCAGAAAATGAAAGTGCTCAGAAAATGAATTTGAACTTACAAGGAGATGTGCTAGGCTGAGGCGAGTTGACTGGAGCTGATTGTTTCCAAAAATTCCAGATTTTACCCCTTGAAACTTGACTTGCGCAAATCTAGACTGGTACTTCTTATATTGGTTTCGATTTCCTAGTTTTTTGGTTTTCTAGTACTAGTCAAAACTAGGGTTTGAATTTCCGTAGAATCTAACCACTGAAAGGGTGCGCTCAAGCTGCCAAAATATGTGTTAGGTTAGGGCGCACTTCCCTAGATAGGTTTTGGTCAAAAATTCCTCTTCTGTAAAAAACCCTAATTTCCTTGTATGGCGACAATGACGTTTTTAGATACCCAGTGAAAGGTGATCTATTCAGTCAAGCTCTAATACCATGTTAAGTTTTAATGTTTTTTTTTTTAAATAAAAAAGGTGGATCCTTGTATTATATCATCAGTTTACAGTTGTAAGTCGTTTGGCAACCACCTGTCTTGCCACAGAAGGAATACCAGGACAGGTGGCTCCAAGCGATGATAATTCTACCATGGCTGTTGAATTGTTTGCACAATTGTACAAAAAACCAACTTGCTAGCCTAGGGTGTGCTTCATCCAGAGCCGCCATTACTATGCTAACTATACAACTGTAAAAAAGATTTGAAACTATAATTAACAGAAAATAGAGTCTGGGGTGGGCCGCTTCAAGCCAAAGGGGAACCTGGGTGTCCATTGGAAGTGAAGGCCCTGACAAACTTCTGCTTGCAAGTGGGTCAGCTTGCAGACTTTGGGGCATCTGAGAAGGCCTCATATAGCAAATCCAAACGTTGGTTGATGATCCTTTGTCCTTGTGCCTGCTCGTCCTGACATTCCCTGATATCAAAAAGTAGTTCAAGGTGCTCCACGGCCAGATAATGGATGTTCTCTCCACCTTCAGAAACTTGCCAGCTGGGAGGAATCTCCTCCTCTACAATGCAGCCACCTTCCCACCGACGAGGCTGAAAGTCGAGGACAGAGGGAGAATCTTCCTTAAGCTCCAGGCTTGGGCCTGGTTGAGAAGATGAGGGTGGCCTTGTATGCTGAAGAGGAGGTGGAGCCTCCTCTTTTTCCAAGTTGAGGCTCGAAGGAATCTCTGCCCTTGAAGCGATGGCCGGTTAGAAAAGAGGCAGCGGCTAAAAATGCATGGTGGGGGACGGGGTCTCCTCCTTTGGAGTGCACAGGGAGGTCTGGGATTTGGGAGACGGAATTTCCAATTTTGGGGTGTGCATAGTGGTCTGAGGGCTGCTAGTGTGAGTGCAGGGACGACTGAAGTGAGAAATCAGAGCTCGTTGGGAAGCTGTGAGTCGATTGTCATGGGTGTAAGCATTTTTGTGTTTGCTTGCTTTCCTGGGCTTGCCTCTGTCCCATGGCATGGTGGAAAAAAGCACAGGGGTGGTGGAGGGGCAATGGTGGTCTGGGTAGGCGCGGAAAGCACGCAGAGAGCGAGTGGATGAGTCGGGAGGGTCGAGAGACAGTGCTAGAATAGTTGCTAGCGACGAGCAGGAGAATGAGCGAACCATGGATAAATTTAACGCCGCTAAGGGACATTGAAACCTCTCCCATCGCCATTGAAGGCTGACAGGATTGGTTCAAGCTCTTAGTACCTGTGGTATGGCTGGAGTGCTCATCCAAGCGCACTGAGTTAAATGCCATCAGAGTTTGATGCATGGGGAGTTATATCCTTGGGGGTGGCGGCCTGGGACCTTAAATCTCTTCGCCATCTATCCCGTCCAGGTGTCCTCCTTCTTTGGCCTCTTGTCACCCCATCCGGGCGATGTTAAGTTTTAATGTTGTTAATAGGTTCTTTTCAATTTACTAGAGCATTTCCAAAACAACAGCATAAGTAGGATCACTGAAAAAAACACAATCACAAGGTACACAACATTTTATCCTAGGAAACCCTCATGGGGGAGAAAACCCAGCAAAAACTTCCTCAATAATAGATTGTCAATATAATGCCAAGACTTAAGACCAAAACACCAAAGATAAACCAAGGTTGAGCATGCGCCTCTCTTCTCCTTCCTCCTACAACTGCAACCGCCTTCAAGAGATGCACACTAGATGAGTGAGTGAGTGAATGAATAAGTGAGGCGCCATCCTTACTTATAAATACTTGTTGAAGAGGCACTAGGGTTATGTCTCTTCACTTAGTAGGGCCGACTTCTTCCAAGAGTGGTTAAAACCACTTTATAAACCCTAGGGGTCGACTTTACAAATACCACCATATAAATATGGTTTGACCAATCCACAAAAGGGGATTTGGTCTTATTCAAGACTCGACATGATCAATCCACAAAAGGGGATTTGATCTATAAGATAATAACTCAAATATAATTAGAATATTCTTCGAAGTTACAATATTTCAACACTATTACACTATCAGGTAATATGGGTATGATTCGCTTGGGTAATGATAGTTTTTGTAATATTGAAGGAGTGGGAGATGTTCTAATAAAGACAAAGAGATGGTTGTAGTTTATTGCTTAAACAGGTCAGGCATGTACCAGAACTAAGAATGAAGTTTATTTCAACCGGGAAGGTTGATGATGAAGTCTTTCATATAGTGCTTGGAAAGGGAGACTGGAAAATTGTAAAAGGATCGTTGGTCGTTACAAAGGGGCAGAAATAAGCACTCTCTACACATTAAAATCAAAATTGTAGAAATCAGACATTATTAATATTGCAAAGGAGGAAACTACAACAGATCTATGGCACAAAAGACTTGGGCACATCACAGAAAGAGTCTGAAAATCCTTGTTGAGCAAAACCTTTTGCCTAGGATAAAAGATACATATATTAAATTTTGTGAACATTGTATTATCGGTAGACACAAAAGGGTATCATTTATGAGGAATAATTTTAAAAGGGATACAAAAATATTAGATCTGGTGCATTTTGATGTTTGTGGCCCAATTAATATAAAATCACTAGGAGGAGTTGCGTATTTTGTTACATTTATTGACGATGCAAAAAAAAAGGTGTGGGATTTCCCTCTTAAGGGCAAGGATCAGGTTTTAGACATTTTTCAGAAATTTCATATGGTTGTTGAAAGGGAGACTAACAAATTATTGAGATGTATTAGAACTGATAATGGTGGGGAGTATTGCTCTAACGCCTTTGAAGAATATTGTAATAAACATGGCATGAAGCATGTAAAAATCATTCCTTACACCTCACAACAAAATGGAACAACTGAGAGAATGAATCAGACAATAATGGAGAAGGTGATATGCATGCTTTCAAATTCTGGTTTGCCTAAATATTTTTAGGCAAAGGTTGTTTGTACAACATGCTACTTAATAAATCGCTCTCCCACAACTTCATTGAATGGTGACATTCCTGAAAAGGTATGGACCTGTAAGATTTATGTTACACTCATTTAAAAAAAAATGGTTGTGAAGCATATGTGCATATTCCTAAAGAACAGAGATCCAAGTCTCATGAAAAGTTATTGAAACGCATTTTCTTAGGATATGTTGATAATAAGTTAGGTTACGGGTTGTGGGATCCTCTAAAAAGGAGAGTTATTAGAAGTAGGGATGTCATTTTTAATGAAGAACAAATCTTTAAAATTACTGGCAAAGGTGTTGAGACGCAAAAATTTGTTGAAATTCAAGGGAAACAAGAGAATCATCCAATATTACAAGAAGACATTAATAAGCAGCCATTACAACAAAATGAAAAAGAGAAAAAACAAGAAGAACAACAAAATCAACAACCACTAAGAGAAATCTCACCAAAAAATTTATCAACTTGCAGGTCTACAAGGCCACATAGGCGATTACAAAGGTATCCTCCCTCATAATATATTTTATTGAATGATGAAGGTGAACCTTCTTGTTTTCAGGATGCATGTGAAGGAGAAAATGGTATCAAATGGAAAAAGGCCATGCAAAAAGAGCTAAAATGCCTACATGATAATAAGACATGGGATTTGGTTGGAAGGCAAAAAGGGAGAAAGGTTTTAAAGAACAAGTGAGTATATAGTATAAAACATGAAGGCAAAGAAAATCAATAAAGATTTAAAGCAAGGCCACTGATGAAAGGATTCGAGCAAGAACAAGGTATTGATTTTACATAAATTTTCTCCCCGATTGTGAAAATGTCATCAATACCAGTAGTACTTGGTCTTGTCACTACTCTATATTTAGAATTTGAACAATTAGATGTCAAGACAACCTTCTTGCATGGAAATTTGGAAGTAGAAATATATATGGAGCAGCCATTATTAAAAAAGGTAAAGAAAATTTGGTTGTGAAAATGTCATCAATACCAATAGTACTTGGTCTTGTCAGTGCTCTAGATTTAGAATTGGAACATTAGATGTCAAGACATCCTTCTTGCATGGAAATTTGGAAGAAGAAATATATATACGTTGAAGAAGTGTCTATATGGGCTGATATAAGCCCCTCATGCATGGTATAAGAAATTTGACTCTTCTATGCTATCATTGTTTTAAAAGGCTAAATGCAGATCATTGTGTGTATATTAAAAGAGGTGAAAATGGTAATTTCAATGTCTTATTATTATATGTTGATGACATGTTATTCTCGGAAAAGATAAGTTGATGATTACCAGGTTAAAAGAAGAATTAAACAAGACCTTTGCAATGAAGAATTTCGTACCAGCAAAGCAAATTTTGGGGATGCTAATTATAAGTGACAAAAGAAGGAAGTTATGGTTGTCATGGTTGTCACAAAAACGATACCTTGGAAAAGTAGTGGAAAAAATTATTATGGCTTGATGCAAAAACTGTAAGTACACCACTTGCTTCTCATCTTAAATTAACATGTAATCAATGCCCCACAAGTATTGTAGGAAAAGAAAAAATGTTCAAAATTGGTTTCTTGCAAACCTAGGAAAGAAACATTGGAATGCACTTAAATGGATTTTAAGATATATAAGAGGCTCAATTGATTATTGTTTGTGCTTTCAAGGTATTGATACCTTGTTAGAAGGATTTACAGATGTTGATATGGCAGGTGAAATGGAGTATCTAGATTACAAAATTTGGTGGCACTTTCTACCATAGAAGCTGAGAAAAACTCATGCATGCAAGGAGATGCTTTGGATGAGGAGGTTCTTAGAAGAACTAGGTGTGTAGCAAGAAAAGTATGTACTAAATTGTGATAGCCAAAGTGCAATCCATCTTGCCAAAAATCTCACCTTCCATTCTAAGACAAAGCACATAGATGTTAGATATCATTGGATCCGCCAAGTTCTAGATGATGGACTACTACAGTTGGAGAAAATACACAAAAGACAATCCAATTGATATGTTAAGGGATAAGTAGGAGCTTATTAGAACCTTGGTTGGTCACATGCAAAGGTGATGAAGATATTTTGGGATTGGCTCTTCAATTTGGTCTAAAGTTGGAGATCGTTGTACATGTGAGACCAAATAATACAATTATAAAATAATTGTATTTCTCTAATTCTTAAAACTTCCATAATGTACCCTTCTAGAGAGTTCTCCATTATTCTATCTTCTTCTATGAGAGCCTATATATGTATTCTTGCTCTCAAATAAAATGTACAAACAAGGGTAGATCAAGAAGAAGGTGTAGAGAAGAAGCAGAAGGAGTAGAGTTGAAGTTTGATGTATTTAT
>ML777156.1:851524-867501 GCA_009831015.1 Picea engelmannii
TCATTGTAATTTGTATGATTCAAGATTGAATAATGAATTTGTAATATGTATCATTAAAATTTAAATGTTTACAATTTTATTAATTTTGTATGTGTAATTCATAATTTAATATATATATATATATATTAATATATATATTTTTTAATATATATATATAACGTGTCCTCCTTGTCCTGTTTCCGGGGGTCGCCGTGCCCGTGTCCGACACTCGTATTTTCGTGTCCTCCGTGTCCCGTGTCCACGTGTCTGGTGACTTAGCTAATAAGAAATAAAGGCAAATCCTTTCCCGGTGGTGTGGTGATTTGTTCGAGTGTATTTCATATCTACTTCTTTTAGCTTCAGATCTGTTCATGTAAGTTAGAGATCTATATAATTATGCTTCATATCTATTCATAATAATATCACATATAATAATCTATATAAAAAAAATTTAGAGCCATTGTTGCTGTTGTTTTTAACGTATCATTTGTAAGATGAGTTTACTGGCAAAAGCCGAATACGTACTGCTGTTTGTAACCTATTTTGTAAGATGAGTTTACTCGCAAAAGTCGAATACGTACGTGTAGCCGAATATATTTTTGGAGTTTTTCTATCCTAAAGAGTTCAACTTTCAGTGTGTGTACTTCGCATGGATTCTTTGGTTTTGTTTTACTGGTTATTCGCCATAGTTATTAACACTGTCGGTGTTGTAGAGGAGATCAGTGCCGCATTTAATGACAATTGAGAAAGCACGCAACAAATAAGAGAAAATTATGTGAAAATAAATACGTAAGAAGCGTATAACATAAATGAGAAAATAAATCCCTAAATATGTGACGAAGAATTCCTATAAAAACACTACTCGGGAAGAAAAATATTATGACGAGGGGAAAACTGAATTTTCGGAAATTTGTTTATAAAATTTTATTTCTAAGTCCAGGAATAAAATTTTGAATAGTAAAAAATTATCTAACGGATATTTATTTATAAATCAAAAACATAAAACCCCAACGACATTAAGGAATGAATGTACCTTCATAAAAGACATGATTCCTATTAAAATAAAAAATATTGATATATATTAATTAAAACTGCGAGTATGCAAACACTTTAAAATTTAAGGTATGGATGTATTTTTATAAAAGATCCAATTCTTATTAATTAAATTTAATTAATTAATTAATTAGCACTATAAAAAAGAAACCCGAGCAAATTTTAAGATATGCATCTACCTTTATAAAAAAACTCAATTCTTGTTCAAGATAAAACGGATGGCCCTTTAAATATGTTAAATTTTTAATTAAATAAAGTATCTAAACAAGTGTTTTTCATCCTTAGGCATCTAAGGGGTGAGAAAGTGTCTAATGTGAGCCTTAGTCATTTAAGTTTAAGGGGTGAGAAAGTGTCTAATATGGGCCCTAGTCATTTAATTTGTGAGATGCAAATTAAAAGGTGATTTTAAGACTTTAGTGAGGGTGAATGAAGAGACATTAAATCTGAGTCACTCATCTAATCTAATCTCAGTCATTGGATTAGAAAACTCCTCACTTAGCTCATGAGGTCGATTAGGGTTGGAGGGCGCACCCATTGTTGGGTTGTTGATTCATTGTTGAGAGAGCAAGAGAGAGAGCATTTTCGAGTTTGGAGAGGAAGTCATTTCTACAGAGCTGGGGCATGCATTCCAAGGCTGCAAACTAGCACAAAAATCGAGGCAGCAAAGACAACATTGAAGGCAGGCCGTACAACAAGAGCAGACACAAAAATCGAGGCAAGGTACAGTCCGAGTAGAGAGGCTGTACTATATGAATTTTCGAATTCTGTATAGCAAGAAAAAAGACACAGAAATCGAGGCAGAAAGTATAGTCTGTATTGTACGGATTTTGTACGGTCTGTATGACTGATATTCATGCACAGATTTTGAGGTGAAGGCATTGTGCTATTTTCTAGAAGTTTCGACATGTTTCCCAAGGCGGTTGTACATCATTTATTGCACTGTTTTAGGTTGAGGCAGTTGGCACAAATTTCAAGGTGACCGTACAACATTTTGGAGGCACAAAAATCAAGGAGCAAACCTGTATTTGATTGCAGAAAATTCTAGAAAGAATTTTGAGGAGTTTGGCTCATTTTCCTGTGTGAAGAATTGACACGGTTATCGAGATAAGTTTGTCATTTAAATTTCTGAAGATGAACATGCTGTAACAGAATTCTCTAAAGCTCCTAAATAATAAAAATCTCCCTCTCTCACTGGTTTTCCCCTTGTGGGTTTTTCCATGGTCAAAGTTAGACCGAAAATATCTGTGTCAA
Source organism: Picea engelmannii (assembly GCA_009831015.1). NCBI lineage: Eukaryota > Viridiplantae > Streptophyta > Pinopsida > Pinales > Pinaceae > Picea > Picea engelmannii. The sequence continues at coordinate 853,808 of ML777156.1, forward strand.
TATTTTCTGAGTTTTATGTGTTGCTGATATTTTATTTTTGCGTTATAAACGATGTTCATAATCCTCATGTTTCAGTTCTGAAATTAATTTTCTGATGTGTATTTAATTGCTGACATAAAACTGGGTTTGGGCATTAAACATTGGCTCAAAATTTAGCGAGACTGAAACTGGGTTGGGGTCTGAAAAATTTACATGGTATCAGAGCTGAGTTAAAAAGAAGCAGAGATTTCAGCAGTCAGAAAGTTGGGACATCAGTCACGTCACAGGGCAGATTCTTGAATTTATTATTTTCAACAGAAAATGGTCAATGACTACAGGTTTGAGAGTTGAGGACAGACTTGATGGAGCAGCAAATTTTGGTGCTTGGAAGGAGAGGATGATCTTGCTTTTGCAAGAAAACGAATTGTGGGACATTGTGGAAAATACCACTACTCATCCTGTTGTGGTACCTACTCATGTTACTCTTCTTGCAGCTTACACTAAGAAGAGTATCAAGGCTAAGAGGTTTGTTCTTGATGCCATCAAGGATCATTTAATTCCTCCCTTGACGGGGAAGACACATGCCTATGGGATGTGGGAGTCTTTAACTAAATTGTACCATAGTACAAATGAGAACCGAAAAATGGTTTTGAGGGAAAAACTAAAGAGCGTAAAAATGACCAAGGCTGAAAATGTGGTCACATACCTTACTAGATTAACACAAGTGAGGGATGAGCTTGGAGTTGTGGGGGAAGCCATAGTTGACAGTGATATTGTGAGAACAGCATTGAATGGAGTTTCCAAACAATGGGTTGTTTTGTGGAGGGCATTGTTGCTAGGGAGAAACTTCCCGATTGGGAACATCTTTGGGATGACTTTGTTCAGAAGGAGACCCGGAGAGGTTATGTACATGGTAGTTCATCTGCAGGTCATGAGGAGGAGAATGTGGCTCTTGCTACCCCTAGCAAGAAGAAGTTCAAAAAGGGTCCAAAGGGAGGACACAAGCCCAAGGGTGAAGGGAAGAATGACATGAGCAAAGTCGAGTGCTTTGCATGCCATAAGTTTGGGCACTATGCAGGTCAGTGTCCGAACAAGAAGAAGAAACAAACATCAACTTCAGCAGAGGTGGAAGAGTTTTCCACCAAGTTTGACAAGGAATTTTCCTTGATTGTGTGTCTATCCATGAGGACCACTCATACAGATACTTGGTATATTGACAGTGGTGCCTCTCACGATATGACAGGGGTTCGTGAGCACTTGACAGACCTCACAGAGATGGGAAATGTTGAGGTAGTGCTTGGAGATGATCGGGAGGTCAAGGTGGTTGGTAGCGGGACTGTATCATTTCAGAGGGAGTCTTTGCCTCCCTGGACTTTGGCAGACGTTCTATATGTTCCGGGATTGAAGAAGAACTTAGTGTCAGTTTCTACTATTGAGGAGAAGGGCTATGAGGTCTTGTTCCATGATGGGCAGGTGCTTCTTTTCCCCAGAGGGTCTAGCATCACTTTGGCCAAAGTGTTTGGTACCAGACATGAGAGGTTGTACAAGTTCTTGTTCCAGCCAGTGAGAGCATTGATTCATACTACCAGCAGCAGCAGTGACCTATGTGAGTTATGCCACAGGAGGATGGCACATTTGCACCATGGGGCTTTGAGAGTTCCAAGGGAGATGGTGACAGGAGTTCCATATTTCAATTAAGAGCACCATGAGTTGTGCAAGGGGTGTGCTTTGGGAAAGTACACCAAGACTGCTTTTCCAAAAAGTGACAATAGAGCAGCAGGGATACTTGATCTTTTACATTCAGATGTATGTGGCACGAAGTCTTCGGCATCGTTGACTGGTTCCCTATACTATGTTGTATTCATTGATGACTTCTCTCGGAAGTCCTGGATTTTCTTCATGAAGACCAAAGGACAGGTCTTCAGTCGGTTCCAAGAGTTCAAAGCTCTTGTGGAGAACCAGACAGGGAAGAAAATCAGAGTCCTGAGATCGAACAATGGGGGTGAGTATACTTCCAAGGAGTTCATGGACTTTTGTGCAGGAGAGGGCATCAAGAGAGAGTTGATTGTTCCTTACAACCCACAGCATAATGGGGTTGCAGAGAGGAAGAATAGGGCCATTGTTGGGGCTGCGAGAGCCATGTTACATGATCAGGAGTTGCCACTATTTCTATGGGTTGAGGCATGCTACACTGCAGTTTATTTGCAAAACAAGAGCCCCCACAAGGCTATGGGGAGCGTGACTCCTGAGGAGGCTTTCTCTAGGAAGAAGCCTAAGGTGGGGCACCTTCGTATTTTTGGGTGCATCACATATTCATGTCCCTTATGAGAAGAGGACAAAGTTGGAGCCCACGGCAGAGAGAGGGATCTTTGTTGGGTACAGTGAGACTTCAAAGACTTTTTGTATATACCTTCCTTCCTTGAGGAAGACGGTCTTGAGGAGGGATGTCAGATTTGAGGAGGACGAAACCTTTAGGAAGTCTAGAGGGATGGAGAAGGGTGAGCAGTCTTCACCACAGATTCAGGTGAGTCCACAGCAGACTACAGTGACATAGAGTTCGGGGCCACCAGTTTTGGGGATGACAGGTTCACAGGTGACAGGGCCACAGGTTTCAGGTTCACAGGCTACTAGTCTGCAGGTTAAAAGATCAAGTACTTCAGAGTCTACTTCAGGATCATTGTCTTCAGAAGATGGGGTTGAGCAGGGAAAGTCCCCTCCATCGGACACTACTTCAGAGAGGATGAAGCCCAAGTGGCTTCAGGACACTTTGACGGAGGCACAAGGTTCAGTGGGGAATCCCATACAGACAGTGAGGGAGAGTAAACCTCCCGAGAGGTTTTGCAGCTACATTGCGATGGTGAGCAGTATTCGAAAGTCCGAGCCTTCCACTTTTGAGGAGGCCACTGGTAGACAAGTATGGAGAGATGCCATGATGGAAGAGTACAATTCCATCATGAAGAACGATGTCTAGGAAGTTGTTCCTAGACCTGAGGGGAAGTCAATGGTGACTTCCAGGTGGCTCTATAAACTAAAGCATGCTGCAGATGGCAGCATTGAGAACTACAAAGCTCGCTTTGTGGCTCGGGGGTTTTCACAAGTTGAGGGATTCGACTATGATGAGACCTTTGCATCGATTTCTATATACACTTCGATCGGAGCAGTGATCTCCATTGCAGCAGAGATGGGTTGGAAGATCCACCAGATGGATGTGAAGATCGCATTTCTGAATGGTCTTATTGAGGAGGAGGTGTATATTGAGCAGCCATTGGGCTTTGAGGTGCATGGGAGAGAGTCTCATGTGTGTAGACTGAAGAAGGCATTGTATGGGCTGAAACAAGCTCCCAGAGCTTGGTATTCAAGGATAGATGCTTATTTGCAGCAGTTGGGTTTTGAGAAGAGTGAGGCGGATCCCAACCGATACTTCATTGTGGTTGGAGAGGATCCTCTCATTCTTCTGCTATATGTGGATGATATTTTCATTACAGGGACAGAGAGACTCATCAACAGCTGCAAGGAGAGCCTGCTTCAAAGTTCGAGATGACTAACATTGGACTGATGCATTACTTTTTGGTATTGGAGGTTTGGCAAGAGCCTGGACACATCTTCCTGGGACAGGGGAAGTATGTGTGTGACATTCTGAGAAGATTTCAGATGGGGGGTAGCAGGCCCATGACCACTCCCATGATTACCAACTAGAAGAAGCTTCATGCTTCTGAGTCATAGTTGGTGGATTCCACTTTGTATCGTCAGTTGATCGGGTCATTGATGTATTTGGTCAATACCAGGCCATATACTTGTTTTGCTATCAACACTCTCAGTCAGTTCATGGTGGATCCGAGGAGAGTGCACTCGGTGGCAGCAAAACATGTGCTCAGGTATCTTTGTGGTACGATAGATTATGGTCTGGACTATCAAAGAAGAGATGGAGTTCGTCTGGTTGGCTATACAGACTCGGATTCGACAGGATGTGTCAGTGACAGGAAAAGCACTTCAGGGTGTTGTTTTGGATTGGGATCAGCAGTTGTGTCTTGGTTCAGTCGAAAATAAAAGTCAGTGGCTTTGAGTTCTGCAGAGGCTGAGTATATGGCAACGATTTAGGGCAGTTGTGAGGCCCTTTGGCTTCACAAGATGCTGGTGGGATTGTTCGGTGTGCAGTTGAGGCCTACTGTGATTTACTGTGATAATCAGAGTTGCATTAAACTCTCGGATAATCCAGTTTTTCATGACCGGTCTAAACATATCGAGATTCGTTATCACTTCATTCGTGACTATGTTCAGAGAGGAGTTGTGGAGCTACAGTACATATCTACAGAGGAGCAAGTTTCATACATACTCACCAAGGCATTGGACAAAGGCAAGTTTGTATTTTTCAGGGACAAGCTTGGAGTTGTGAGTAACACTTTCCTCGGTAAAAGGGAGTGTTAAATTTTTAATTAAATAAAGTACCTAGGCAAGTGTTTCTCATCCCTAGGCGCCTAAGGGGTGAGAAAGTGCCTAATGTGGGCCCTAGTCATTTAATTTGTGAGATGCAAATTAAAAGGTGACTTTATGACTTTAGTGAGGGTGAATGAGGAGACATTAAATCTCAGCCACTCGTCTAATCTAATCTCAGCCATTGATTTAGAAAACTCCTCACCTACCTCATGAGGTCGATTAGGGTTGGAGGGCACACCCATTGTTTGGTTGTTGATTCATTGTAGAGAGAGCAAGAGAGAGAGAATTTTCGAGTTTGGAGAGGAAGCCATTTCTGTAGAGCTAGGGCATGCATTCCAACGCTGCAAACTAGCACAGAAATCGAGGCAACAAGGACAGCATTGAAGGCAGGTCGTACTGTACGGATTGAGCAAGTCGTACAACAAGAAGAGTAGGCACAGAAATTGAGGCAAGGTACAATCTGAGCAGAGAGGCCGTATTGTACGGATTTTCGAATTTCATACAAGAAGAAAAAAAAAGACACGAAAACCGAGGCAGAGTACAATCTGAACTGTAGGAATTTCATACGGTCCATACGACTGATATTCAGGCACAAATTTCGAGGTGAAGGCTCTGTGTTGTTTTCTGGAAGTTTTGGTACGTTTCCCAAGGCGATCGTACAACATTTATTGCATGGTTTTGGGCTAAGGCAGTTGGCACAAATTTCAAGGTGACCGTACAGTGTTTTGGAGGCACAGAAATTGAGGAGCAGACCTATATTTGATTGCAAAAAATTATGGAAAGAATTTTGAGAAGTTTGGCTCATTTTCCAGTGTGAAGATTGGGCACGGTTATCGAGATAAGTTTGTTATTTAAATTTCTGAATAAATAACATATCTGAATAAATAATTTGTGGGTTTTTCCAAGGTCAAAGTTAGACCGAAAATATCTGTGTCAATATTTTCTGAGTTTTATGTGCTGCTGATATTTTATTGCTGCGTTATAAACGATGTTCAATCCTCATGTTTTAGTTCTGAAATTAATTTTCTGATGTATATTTAATTGCTGATATAAAACTAGGTTTGAGCATTAAACATTAGCTTAAAAATGAGCAAGACTGAAACTGAATTGGACTCTTAAAAATTTATAAAATAATTATACATATTTATTTTAAAGTAGATATAATAATAAATTTCTTTTTTTCTTTTCATAAAGTATTACATAATGATTTTTTCTTTGATTCAACTATTTGTATCTATGATTTTTTCTTTGATTCAACTATTTGTATCTAAATATAATGATTGACTTAGATTACCTAAGTGATAACATAAATAAATTATCAAAATTTACATAAAATTTCAAAGCTCGAATAATATTTATAATTACTAATTACTTTTCAAAAATTAAAAAAATATTATCCTAATTACAATAAAGAAAAGAATAAAATATAATGAGTAAATGAAATTAAGAAAAGAATAAAATATAATGAGTAAATGAAATTTTAATAAGTCGATTCCGGTAACCCAACAAAAATATATTATAAAATATTTAAATAATTTTTTTATATTTTACTTCAATCACAATAAAATAATACAGTATATAAAATATATTATAAAATATCTAAATAATTTTTATATTTTACTTCAATCACAATAAACCAATACAGTATTTAAAATTTTATTTAGGTGAAAAAAATATTGTATATTTACATATGCATATTTATGATTAAAAAGTTTGGGAATTAAATTGTACCTCAAGATTTGGTTGTCCATCCTTCCGATTTGAGCTTGGGTATAAAATATACTTGTCCAGCATCATCTTCATGCTTCAATTAATTAGAAAAATATATGAGTTAAATATTTAAAAAAAAAAATCCTAAAATAATTGTATATACACATAATATCATTGTTAAGAATTTAGCAACATCGCACCTTTACTAAATTGTTTAAAATCGATAGAAAAAATAAATAAATTTAAGATCAAAAAATTAAATATAAATAAAAAAATTTAAATAATTTTTTATATATAATATTATAAAAAATCAAATATAAATAAAAAAATAAAAAATAATTAATTTCTATATACATCATTTTTATATACTCTTCAAGATGATACCTTTTAAATTCTATAAAATAAAAAACTTTCATATTGAAAATGATTTCAATTCATTATACTATATATTTAAATTAATAAATTTTAAATAAAAATGAATAAATAAAATTTAAATTAAAAATATATAAATTCATATTAATATTGCAAGTTGTACCTCCTACAAAGTTAAAGTATTTTATTAAGGTTTATTTAAATTAATTTGTTGTATAAAATATATATTGAAGTATTTTTTTAATGGAGAAATATCAATTTCAATTTTTTTTCAAATTTTATGTTTTAAATTTAATTTTGATTCATTGTAAAAAACAATGTTTTAAAACTCTCACTTAGACTAAAATAATACATAAAATATTTAAATTTTAATGAAAAATTATATTTTAAAGATTCCAAATTATTAGAGACAAAATATGCAAAGTCTACTCATGTATATACCCTGGTGTAAGGATAAATATCAAAATGACACCTAGTACAATACATATAAACAACAAAATACATAATCATTTAGGCTCTAAAGAGCCTCTAGACTCTAGAAGACATGCTACGAGCTACTAGTCTACAACATAGTACATATCATTGATGGACATGATCAATCATCAAACTCATCATCACTGCTAGAAATGTGATCCTCAACAAGAACTACAAAATTATCCTCTAGCTCAAAGTCATCGAAATCCTAAAACTCCTCATGGACATCTATAATTACACTAGAAGTACTAACAAAAGTATGAGTTGTCTGAGGCTAGTGCTTGCATGTGTCGTGTCTGGTGCTACATTATCACTTATGTCAAATCCTACTAGTGGATCCGGATCCAATCCAACCCCCCCCCCAACTCTAAGTCCTCAATATCAAAATCAGGATAAAACTCTATTGGGTGAGACTCCTCCACCCATTCTGAGGTTCAATCAATATCATCCAACAAAATTGGATATGTTTCAGGTCTTATGTTCAACAACTAGTTGCGCCTTAGTCAAAGGTTTTCATCCACAAAGATGAGATCATTTAACCATTTTTGTTCCAAATGCTTTCTCTTCTTTGAGGAATTCACTCATAGACAGACCAATTGCGCTCACACCTAGAAGCACTGCAAGTTTGGCTCATGACTCGAAATGCAAACTTTTGCAATTGAGGACATTGGCTACCAAACGACTCCCACCAATGCACTGCAAAGACAAAGTTAGTTCAAAAAATTAGATTGTGACTTTGGCTAAAAAATCAAGGATTTAAAGTTTAAACATATGATCTTAAATAAATTTAGAATTGCTTACATGGTTGGTCCACATCTCTTGCAATATTTGCTAGTTTTTTGTCAAAGGTATTGATGGCTCTAATGAAAGCATTGATCTGTTGATGTACTTCCATTTGTTGTACATCATCAAGGACCATGCACTCCAAGCACTTGTACAATCCATCTTTGACCTCCCCAGTTTGATATTCTCCTAACTGAGCTCTGTAATCATAAATTGGGTTCAGGAAATACCCAACTACATGTATAGGGCGATGGAGTTGATTCTTCCATTTGTTATCAATGATCTTCCAAATAGGCCCATACTTAGCTACTATATCTGATCTGAAAATATCTTTTACACGACTATGGTTGAGTTATTATGCATGTATTGATTAACCAATTAGGAAGCTTAATGAAAGAGGAAGAAGATATGAGAAGATATCACAGCCATATAAACCTGTACAGAACTGAAATGAAGCATAAAACAGTAGCAAACCATAACACCAATGTGATAACGGAGTTCGACAATCTCGCCTACGTTTCCGGGCCTTTGTCTCAGTGGGTGAGGCTTTCTTATTTCTGTTCAAAGCTCAATAAGTACATCACATCAGTGCCAAAAGGTTACAAAATTGATCTGGTCTTGTTCTACCAGATCTCTAGAACCCAACAGAAGAAATAGCACTCAAATTGGATGACCGAAGCTCCCAGAAATGGCCACAAAGGTGTGCTCTTCAACAGCTTCCCTGCATAAAAATGGCTTTGGCTTGGCAAATCTTCAGCATAAACCTGCTCTGAATCCCTCCCATGGCCTCAAGAAGGCTTGGTTTATATATATCTAAGGTTGGTAACCATATCCCAACCTCCTCCCAAGATTTGATCTCAAAAAGGGCCCAATATCCCCCAATATTGGCCAAAATCTCCAAAAACAAGCCTAAAAATCACTGAAAAATCATATCCTATGGTTAAAAGACCACTTTATTACAAAAATATGGGCATAAGCCCCTAGTCTTGGCATGCGCCCCTCAATACAAGGTCACATGGAACTGATATGGCCAAGCGCCAGCCCCTAAGGACTGTGCGTTGGCCCTCAGTCTGCATATAGTGGTCACATGGCATGACTCAATAGGACCAAGTCCCGACTATATTCCTAGCCTTTGGTCTTACCCCGAGTCATATGACCTCAAAATCCGTGGTGGTTGGCGCCTAATCCGTGGCCCCTGCGCCTTTTTGTTGAACCATAGTGGAGCACCCCTCCATTTAATGGTATATGAAACAAGAAGTTCGTGAGGTGGGACTTAGCTCCAGCCCCCTTTCGCCTTCATTTTACATTAACACACACTTTAAATAATATAAAGTGGGATTCTATAAACAAGTCCCAACGTGGCGCATTGGCATCCGACCTGTCCATAAGACTTTCCTCCTACCAAAAGGTCATGGGGTCGAATCCCATGAGGCTCCAAAATTTTTAACCAACCAACGAATGTTGGGATGCCACGTGGCACCTTTTCATTTGCCCACGAAATGTGCCACTTGTCGAAACGGGATTGGACCACTATCATCTGCCTAGTCAGCCTGTTGTTGTGTTTCCACGTGTCTCAATGCTACGTCAGCATGACATCATGCTAACGTCAACATTGACTTTTTGCCAGTTGACTGTTGATTTTTTCTCTGTTTGGGAAAACGAACAAAGCGCGATATCAGGAGCATATGACGTCTGTTTGAGTCCATTCAAATTGCGTTGGGTTCATATCGATAAGACCTACGCACACGTCTGTTTTAAATCCATTCTGAGAACATTGATTTTTAGACCTTTCTGAGGCCCATTAAGCTCCTCAATCTGAATCTAGATCAATATCTTTGTAGGTTGTCCTCATCTACTCATTTTCTTGATTCATGGCCTCATAGTTGTAACCCACGACCAATGTTTCCCCATCCACCAACCACAACACCTTAATAAGGGGCTCACAAATTTTCACAACCTCTTATACTCTTTTTCAAAAACCGTTATCAAAAACTTTCATTTTGTTGTCTTTTCCATCTTGTTTGCAAGCCTACTAACATGCATTCCATTCATCACTTGAAAACATTTGTTTAGTTTTGTGCTTGGGAAAAGAGAGATTACAACATGAGAAAGTGAGTTGCAAATCTCAAAATGGTAGGCTTATCAAGGTCTTTGCCCCCGTTGTTTTTCCTCATTAGGTTCAATACCCGTGAGTGGTTGTAAATGTATTTTGTGATGCACTTGGCATGCTCAACAATGTTCTTGATCCAATTATGTTTGCCTATGTCCTCAAGCATGAGATATATACAATGTGCAACACATGAAGTTCAAAATATGGTCTTGTATTTGGACTCTAACATTTTACCAGCAAGAACATAGTTAGAGGCATTATCAATGATTATCTGAATAACATTTGCATCCCTCATTGACATAACAATCTCATCCAAAATCTTAAATAACAGGTTTTCATCTTTCACCTTATCAGATGAGTAAACAAATTTCAAAGACATGGTTCTCTAAGGGCAAGAGAGAAGGAAATTTATGATTGTGCGATTATTTCCATTAGTCCATCCATTTAACATGATGGTACAACCTGTTTTGGCCCATGCAACTCTAAAATCCTTCAAGTAATCCTCAATAGATGAAACCTTTTTTTGCAAAATATATCCCATCAATTCATGTATACTAGGGCCTTTGAAGCCCTTTCCTGTAGCAATAACAGAATCCCACATAGGTTGGTAATAAAGAGATCGGAATGCATTGAAGGGGATATTTGTATCGTACCACCATCTAGCTATGTATTCAAAAACAACATTCTTGTATTGTTGTTCGTAAGCACTAGCAAAGTTGGGGGAAGGTGTAAAATAACATTGAATGTTCTTCTTCTTTTTAGATTTCCTATTAGGAGGGGGAGGAACATAATGGAAGTGGTCCATAACATTGGTAGAAGGGATAAATGAAGACCTTTCAAGTTTAAATTCAAAACCAACATTGCTCTCATTGTAGCAAAATCTCTCTTCCTCCTTATTTCATCATTTATCTCCTTTTGCATAGCTTTGTCTTCTTCAAATTTCTCAATCTAATTTTGCAATTCCAGTCTAATCTATCCAATCTCCTCTAATTGTGCCTAGCATGCAACAACTTGGCCTCTTATATCAAGCAAGTGTCATTTCAACCTATGAATCCCTCCCCAATTTATGTGTTTCTTGCAAAATTTGTTATACATTATCAACAACATCAACATGGATCCGTGCGCCGTGCGAGGCCTTTGACTCTTGGGGCCATGGTAAAATTTAAATGGAAAGAAATTTGCAAATATGAACATCGCAAACCCTATCTTAATATGCAAAGTTCATAATACATACTTCAAATTTGGAACTGGTAGAACTATAAAAGGCTGAAAGTACAAAATTGTAAAGACAGATTTCAAATCTGCAATTTAATGAAAAGAAAAAACAAGAACAGATTTATCATTTAACTATTAACATACCTAGGAATTAGAAGAATGATACTGGGCACAAGAAAAGCTTGAAGAAGGCTTGTAGTCTCCTCAGCAAATAAAGGGGTTTAGGATGCTTCAAACTAGGTGTTAGGCAAAAAAAAAAACAAAAAATAATTTGACTTAGTCATCTAATGATGGGCTCCAAGGAAAGACTCTACCAAGCAGGTACAAACTCGACCAAATTGTACGAGTTTCATACCAAACTCACCAAGTAGATACAAACTTGACCAAATTATACGTGTTTCATACCAAACTGACCGAGTCAATAACAATTTCATACTTAACCAACCAAATCAAACTTTCAATCCACCAATTCAATACCAAACCAACTATCCAAACTAATCCAACAACCAAATCAATATGAAACCTAAACCAACTATCCAAACTAATCCAACAACCAAATCAATATGAAACCTAGTACGAGTTTGAAAACACTCTTACAAAACCAACTATCCAAACTAATCCAACAACCAAATCAATATGAAACCTAAACCAACTATCCAAAATAATCCAACAACCAAATCAATATGAAACCTAGTACGAGTTTGAAAACACTCTTACAAAGTCATTCAACTTTACAACATTCTTAAGAATATTCTAAAGTGAGGAATCATTTTCCATATATATTTACTCTAATTTTAATTATTGTTGCAACATAGAGTGCAAGTGATGTCGTTTCGTAAAAAGTCAAAATAATCATTGTGCAACATTTTTTATTAAAAACAAAGGAATTATTTGTGATATATATTTAAATAATTATAAATAAATTAAAAAAAAAGTATATGTATATATAAATTTTAAAAGGTAGTCTAATTACGTCGAAAGGCTTACACCTATTAGTAATGGGCACATTTAATGATCTTTTAACCTTAAATCTTAATCTTATGGCCAGCTGTTAATAACTTCCTTACATTTAGCGGTTTTGTTTCATAAACTGTGTGTGGTAACGTTTATCTGTAGAGTGTGCACGGTTCGTTTCATATACTGTGTATTGTAACGTTTATCTGCATAGTGGAACCCCATGCCGCATGAGAGTTCTAGAAATCTATGATACGAAAGCTTTGCTTTGAAGATGAGACCAGGTGGGTTGTTGAAGAAGGATGGGATTTTCAGTTTTGGTAGTTTAAATTCATAATTTTCTTTTGACAATGGGCAGATTTAATAGGGGTTTAGTGCTTAATAAGTTTTCTATGGACAGGATTAAATATGGCTGGAATATTCTTAGTAGTCACACAAAATAAATGGCTGTGATTTCAATCATTAACTTCCTACCTATTATAAAGACATCCGTTTATGTGTTTATTTTTTTACATTTACCTAATCATATTTAAAAATTACTTTGATAGCTAACTAATTGCCACATAAGTGATTAACACAAATTAAAATATTAACACCAGATAAATGAGGCGCAACAGTTTATTTGTTAATCAACAATAAAATTTAATATATTCTTTTAAAAATTAGTTTCATCTTATCAGCCTTTTTGACATTAACCAGCAGCTATTTAGCTATTTTGCTAGTCACATAGATATAGCTTGTGATTTGTTAGCGAGCATAAACGTTGTTTGTGTACAATCTAAAACCCTTTTTACTGTCGCACATAAAAATAAATGTTGATTGACTTGGATTCACCAAGTTGAGTCTCTCTTAGGTCCTTTCGATAGGAGGACATTTATTGCATTCATTAATTAAGCAAATTTGTAACAGTTGTCGATTTGAAGCGCATACGTGAACGTAAGTACTGAAACCCTGACCAACTGTACAAAAAAATCTGTCGTAGATTGCGTGGCATGTAAATTGCAAAATATTAGACAAATATTTTGCATCCACGAAAATTTTAGAAGCAGTTAATCCTTTTCCTCAACGATTTTCATCCTACAAGATTCGGACATGAGTTAAGAATGCAATTTATGAGATCACAAGTTTTCGTAATCTGTGGCCGGAATAAAAAATGAGCTCTGTTTCCTTCTTCTATGTCGTATTTGTCGATCTCACCGAACCAATCGATAGAAGGAATTTTCTCTTCACACCAATATTATTCAAGATCTGCCTAGAGCATCCTTCTCTCTGATGAGTTAACAGGCTGGGCTATGCATAGATCAAGTGTTGGTGTGTGTCTCCTTTCTGGACAGATAAGTATTGAATTTGCTCATAGCTTGGCATGTGTTAAGTCGATTGTCGGGAACGAGCAAACGGTAGTTTAGGTGGCCAACAATGCAGGTCGGATGGTATTTTAGGGTTTCCACATGCATGAATTTCTTGTCTTCTTCTGGTGACAAAGACATTTTCTTATCCTTTGTTTGGAGGAAATGGGGATCCCTTCTCCTTGCCTTGTGTCATTTTACTGCCACCTGCCAATTGAGATTTTCTACGAGTTTGGTTGTGAGCAACGCCAATCTCTTCTAGGAAGGGTGATTGAAAAACCTGCGTTCTCCAATTCTCAATGATTTGCACATGCAGA
>ML777156.1:890901-903551 GCA_009831015.1 Picea engelmannii
CATGGCCTCCTAAACACTTTTGGGACTTTCTATTTACGAAGTAAACATGGGTCAATACCCTAAACCTCATTGATCTTTTGGTGCTAACCATACTACAAATTTCATTAAGGTGCCACAACTATCAATTTACAAGTCGCGTAACAGATGGTCATTTTGGGCCTCAAAATCCACAATACCATTAGATCAAATTTGTGAAATGCACTAAAAAGACACAGTATGGCGATTATGTATGACTCTGATACCTTAAGAGCTAATCCAACATTCTATATCCCTAGGTTGTCATTCAAAACAAAATCATAAGATCAGAATTAATTTAGTGGCTTTCCCTCATATTTTCACCTGCTTTGTCTTACCCTAAGTTTTCTCACTTTTGCCCTTAAACCAAGTTGGAACTCCACTCACATCTTTACCTTTTTAAGTAGTGTTTGTGTGCTTTAAATGGCATACAATTTACAACTTGTATCACTTTATACTCAAAAGTCACTTTATAACTTAAGTGACATACAATTTTTAGCTTGATATCACTTCATAACTTTGTGACATGCACTTTACAATAAAGTCACTTGAAAAATGGAGAGCAAGATTTGAACCATTGATCACTTATAACCAAAAACTACAAGTAAACCAAGTAAGCTAAAGAAAAATTAGATATAAAGCATCAAGAGAGAAAAGTGACTTCTTTTTTCTTTTTGAACTCCTGCACAGTTAGGGTTTGCATGCCTCCCAAAGCATGTCCCATGTCTACCATGCAATTGAAAAGGGATTTTTTCTTTTCTTTTTGACCACCTGCACAATTAGGGTTTGCATTCTTCCAAATGTGTGTCCCATGCCCACCATGCAATCTTCCACTCAATCTTTTTTTCCGAACCTTCACTTCATCTCACTATACCCCACCAACAATATTTCACTACAAAATCCCAAATAAGGTCATATCCACACCTCCAACCTCATAGAATCTCGTAAGGGGGTCACTTGCCATTTCCCACAATTATACCTTTCCATACACCAAACTTTACTTTCCACCACATAATGAATCAATCCCATCACTTCACAGTTTCAAAACATTGTCGATGTTGTGGACTCTCTCTAGTACATCTACCCATTGAACACCATACCTGGCATTTGCACCACCATCATCCATGATCTCAGACTTTCTAAACATAGTAATTGTCTAGTATCCAATTAGGGTTTCTAGAGTTCCCCTCTTCCTTGACAACTTCTTCCTTCACTTTGTGGATCATCTCTTCCTCTTTGACCTTCTCTTCAAAAGGATCCACATCACAATATAGCACAAATACTTCATCGTTGTCCTCTGGCTCTTCAACCCAAACCACTTGTGACATTCCTCCTTTGCAAACCCCTCATAGCTATCAAAAGAGGGTTCTAGGTTGCATAATCCATGGGCCATTCCCTCCAATTGTATCCACAAGATCTCTGTTATTTTATCAACAAAGATCTTGAACCATTCTTCGAAATTAGCCATGGTTACGAACTAGAAATACTTTCCCATCGCTCTTTCTTTTTTCTTGAAAAAAAAACAACACACAACCCTAACAATCCTCGGTTGAAGCTCTAGTACCACTTGTTGCATCCCAAAACACTGAATGGGGTGACACTAGAATAAATTTAAAATAATAATCATAAAACAATGACAATGGTGGCGACTTCACACCCAAGGGTTACATAACACTTACATTCCAAATAAGGGGGAAGACATCTCCTAATTCAAATTAAGAAAATAATTTATTTTAATTTAGCAAAATATAAAAAGAATTTCCCCTTAATTTTCAACTTGGAGGGAGTGGGGCCCCTTAATTTCTATGCTCCAATCTTAAAATCATACAATTACCGACCCACAAGTTTTAGAATACAAAGGTTGCATTTTTTTATATTTTTTGTACAGTGTTGAAACACTTAAAATACCCTAAGTCTATTGAAATAAACACCTTAATTTCTACTTTCTTTATGTGACGCTTTGGGTGCTAGACACCACTACCAAAAATCCTAAATTGGGGGTCCCATTTTTAAATTTTAATATTAAAAGTTTAAGTTAATGAGTTAATGAATGTAAAATATAAACATATAAGTTAAATATAAACATTAACATTAATAACTAGATATTAAAAGTTAAATAAATATTCCAATTATTAGCAAATATAAGCATCAAGTGAGGGTAGGCGGTGAATTTTAGGTGTAAGGGTAGGCAATGAATTTTAAGTGTATAGGTAGGTGGTGATGATTCCCAACACCGTCCCCTTCCTTGAATGCCCAAAATACAACAAAAAAGTTTGAAAAAATGCTCAAAATTTTGAGAAGAGACAAGCCATGTAGGAGTAGTTTGCAGACCAAATCCACAAAGTATTTTTGCAAAGAATATTGGCAAGCAAGGAGTAATGTGGAAAGGATTTCAAGTAACCCTCATGCATGATGTCAAATATTCCCTAGATCAACAATGTGTGCATCTCATCAATGGTGTAAGACTCTGTCAAATGTTGTGATGAGCACACACTTATACTAAGAGGGGAGAGGGTGAATCAATATAAGATAATTTTTTACTTTTTCAAACATGCATCAACCATAAGAAAACAATCACATATTAACTGCAAAACATGGAATACAAGATTTACGTGGAAACCCTTTCGAAAGAAAACCACAAAAGTTTTCTTTAAAATTCTTTGTAGGCACCAACCTACTATTACAAATATTTGTAGGTACTAACCAACTAGAGACACCAATCCCCACTGGTACAAATACCGGTAGGCTCGAACCCCCACTTACAGATCTTTGTAGACACCAATCTACTAGAGACACAAATCCCCACTGCTAAGCACCAACTTATCAAAAGACACCGATCTCTTTCAGATCTTCGTAGATACCAATATACTAGAGACACCAATCTCTTTCAGATATTCGTAGAGACCAATCTACTGGAGACACAAATCCCCACCACTAAGCACCAACTTAAAAAGAGACACAAGTATCTTATAGATCTTTGTAGACAACAATCCCCACCACTAAGCATTGACTTCGAAAGAGACACCAATATCTGACCTGCATCAACCTTCACCAAGCCTACTTGTTATTTTTTCCTTCACCGAGTCTGCTCGTTGCTTCTGCCTTTACCAGGTCTACTCACTACTTTTGTCTTCACCAAGTCTTCTCACTACTTCTTCCTTTACTAGAGCTGACCAAAATTTGAATTTCCAAATGGAAACCTTCCCAAAGCTTGCTAATTTGGGCCTCTTCCCAAGAACGCACTTGTACAATATGCCACGTATCCAATTTCAAAAATCCTATTCTGGAACTTTTACCTACAATGCTTCTGTATGTCTCCTCTATCTCTGCAAAATCCCAAGGTCTGAAACATCCCAAAAAACAAGTTATAGCAAAAGCATCAAGTTGACTCGTTTGAAACTAATTTTAAGAGAATTCAAGAACCATAATTTCCACAGAGTACATCTATGAAATTATAGTGAACCAATATATGATATTTTTACCATGTGTACACAAATATCTCTCCTCTCTCTTGGAAAAATATCAGGGTCTAAAACATCCTAGAAAATAAGTTATAGCAAAAGTGTCAAGATGACCTATTTGAAACTGATTTCAAGAGAATTCTACAACCCTAACTTCCACATGGAATATCTCCAAAAGTATAGAGAACCAACCTTTGATATGTTTACCACATGTACACCATTAATCTTTCTCCTCTGTCTCTGCAAACTCTTAGGGTCTAAAACATCCCAAAAAATAAGTTTTAGCAAAAGTGCCAAGATGACATTTTTGAAATTGACTTCAGAAGCATTTATGAACCCTAACTTCCATAGGGCACCAACATCTAAATTTTTTACCACATGTATACAAAGATCTCTCGTCTCTGCAAAATATCAGGGTCTAAAAAATATCCAAAAATACGTTCTAGCTAAAGTGCCAAGCCAACCTATTTGAAACTGATTTAAGGAGCATTCAATAACTCCAAATTCCATAAGGGCATATCTCTGAAAGTATATCGAACCAACATTTAAGAGTTTTACCCAAATCCTTCACCGCAAATGAATTCGTTAATTTCTTCTTCAGCACATTTATATGCTGCATATTAGACCCTTCAACAAGCATGTCATCTACCTACAATAGCAAGATACTATAACTTACATCTTCTAGCCTTTTAAAATAAACACTGTGATCAAAATGACATCTATTATAATTGTGTTCTGTCATAAACCTGTCAAACTTCAAATACCACTTCCTTGGAGCTTGCTTTTGGCCATACAAGCTCTTCTTCAACCTGCGTACCAAATTCTCCTTTCCTTTGACATCACACCCCTGTGATTGCTGAATATAAATCTCTTCCTCCAAATCCCCATGGAGAAACATTGTTTTTACATATAACTATTCAAGATGCAAATATTCTACTTCCACAAGACTTAAAATAGTCCTAATTGAAGGCATCTTAACAAAAGAAGAAAATATTTCATCAAAATCTATACCTTTCTTTTGTACAAACCCCTTTACAACAAGTCTAGCCTTGTACCATTTTTTTTCCTCCATCTTCTTCCTTCAACCTGCAAACCCATTTATTCTACAATGTTATTTTTCCTACAGGCAATTGAACCCAGTCCCATTACTAAGGAGTCCATTTCATCTTTCATGCCTTGCTCTCACTTCTCCTTAGTTTCTACCTGCATTGTCTCTTCATAACTTTTTGGTTCACCAGAATCAGTCAACAATAAATAATACAATGAAGGAGAGTATCGTTCAAGGGATCTATTAAACCTAGTAGATCTTCTAACAACACTTACAAGAGTTTGAGGTACATGTTGTTCATGTTGTTGTACATTTTGATTTTTTGGTACCTTTGGAATTTCTTTTTCAGTGATCTCGTCAAGCACTGTGTATTCTGGTTTTTCTTTTTCATGTTTCTTTCCCTGCAACTGATCTTTGTACATGACCTTCTAATTGAGTATGACATCTCCACTCCTAATGATTTTCTGATTTTCTCTCTACGAATCCCATGGTATGAATAGTAATCATCAAAATCCTTGCTACGATATTAACCTTCGTTGTTTGATCTGAGACACTTCAACCTTTTTCGTGTCTCATTCTCAACCAAAGCTTTCCATTTCTTAAAAGTATCAAAATCTTCAGATTTTTGTCGAATGCAATAAACCCAAGTTTTTCTAGTTGCATCATCAATAAAAGTAACACAATAACGAAATCCACCAAGAGATGATCCCTGAGTTGGTCCCCATACATATGTATGCACAAGCTCTAACCTTTCACTCTTCTTTTCCTTCCCGACTCTGAGAAATCTGACTCTTTTGTTTTCCATAAACACAGAGCTCACAAAAATCCAAGTCAACTTCTCTAGGATTTGGCAACAAATTCCTTTTGTTTAGTATTTGCATCCCCTTCTTACTCATGTGTCCAAGCCTATGATGCCACAATGGTGTATCCACTCATGTAGAAGCTAAAGAGATAGAAGAGATAGTATTACCAATACATAAATACAATGTACCTACCTTCTCTCCTTTTGCTATCATCTGTGATCCTTTGGTGACCTTCCACACCTTATTTGTAAATGTAGATATATAACCTTCACTTGCCAAATTTCGTGTTGAAATTAGATTTTTTCTCACATCTGGAACATGTCTCACCTCTTTCAACGACAATTGGTTTCCATTATTTTTCCTTATTCGTACCTTACCCATTCCAACAATTTTGCATGGTGCATCATCACCCAAATGAACCTGTCCAAAATCACCTTGAAAATAATCTAGAAAATGTTTCCTATTAGGTGTGGCATGAAATGAAGCCCATGAATCTACTACCCAAGACTCAAAAATATTATCTACAAAAAAAATCAAAACATCTTGTGACACATCACATGTTACATTTGTTTCCTGATTTTTCTCATGTTGTCCATCTTTTTGTTTATTTGGAGCCATGCAGTCTTTCTTCAGATGTCCTTTCTTCCTACAATTCCAACACTCTATCTTTCCCAATATGGATTTGGATCTTCCCTTCCTAGAATTCCCACGGTTCTCCGAGTCATTTCTTCTATCCTTTTGTCTTCCCCTGTTCTCCATGGTCAATGCATTACCTGATGTCTCACTTGCGCTTTTCCGTCGCATTTCCTCACTAAGGATAACACAACCAACATCATCAAATTTTAGAGTATTTGAACCAGGGACAAAGTTACTTACAACCATGACCAAGCCATTCCATGTTTTTGGAAATGAGCACAAGATTAGAAAATCCCTGCCTCATCATCAAAGTCCACTTTTACAGAACTTCGCTGATTAGTAACTGTATTAAATTCATTTAAATGATCTGCAACAGACCCACCTTCTGACATCTTCATATTAAATAATTGCTTCATTATAAATACCTTATTGGACGTCGAGGGTTTTTCATACAATTTAGTCAATGCGTCCATAAGCTCCTTAGTTGTTTTTTCTTTTGAAATATTGAAATCCACCGACGTTTCCAAGCTCATTTGTATCGTTCCTAGTGTTTTTTTGTCAAGAAACTCTCATTCTTCATCCTTCATGGTCGTCGGTTTCTTTTCTATTCGACCCAATGGTAGGAATAGATCCTTCTAATATAAATAATATTTCATCTACATCTTCCATAACTGGTAGTTTTGGCCGTTAAATTTCTCGACCCTAAACTTTCCATCTTACTCTTGCTCCCACTCGAACAAGAAACCCTCGTTTCCCGTGAGTTACCTTTTATCTCTGATACCACTTGTTAGAAAAACAAGATCGTGGAGCAATAAAATAAGACAAATTTGGAAATAAAACACATAATATACACAATACAATAGAGGCACATATATACGTGGTTCACCCAGTGTGGGCTATGTCCACCAGAGAAATTGTCAAGTCATTCCTTTTTATTATCCAATAAAATGAAGGGATACAACCTAAAGCATGTCCGTTGTAACTTCCTCTTCTTTCTCTCACAATCGCATCTCTTAGAATACAATATTCACACACATACACAGCCGTAATACAATTCCCCCATAAAAGAGGGTTGATTTCTATGGCAAAAAAATGTAACATAACTTTTATCGCCGTATCTACGACCTTATAATGAACAGTCCAGATTGAATACCAAATCACAATATTTTACAAGGAAATTTTCCCAAAAAACATTTCTCTCGGGGGCTCTGCCCCAAAACCTCCAGATAGGGTCCCATGCCCCCCAGTCGGGAGGGTAGGTCCCCCCAGATGCCCTTCATTCGAGGGCCAACCTCTGAACCCCCCGTAGAAGGGGTCTAGGCATACCTGAATATAAATCAAGGAGATAATCAGGCTCTACAACCAACACAACCACATGTGCGTCACATGTCAACCTATGATTGAACCACCAGGGAGTACGATCTTCCCAGTCAGCTACCAATAATTGTGTCACATCAGTCTGTATTGTCACTTGTGCCACGTCAGCATGACATGTGTCACCCTCTGGTGGTGCCACATGGCACCCTCATTTTGTCTAGTTTGACCAAACTTTGACTGCTCATAACTTTTGCATACGAGCTTCGTTTGACTTGTCGTTTGCATCATTGGAAAGATGAAACATGGTCGCATTTTGAGCATTTATAGATCCCCTGGGACCTGTATGAGCATTCTAGATCCTCGTGGACCTATGTGAGCGTCTGTTAGATCCTCCTGGATCAAAAAGGAATTTAGGAACAATTTTTCAATTCCATGTTTCCAAGAATCAAAATATGGCAATAAAAAAGAAGGCAACTATGGTAGAGAAAAAGAACATTGCCCTTAACATGTGAAAAAGAACACTAGCCTCAATAAGAAGCTAGGAATGGTGCACAAATTCCACACACACCAGAATATGTGATCTTGGGATCTTATGTCAACATTAACTATATGAAAAGAGTAGTGTTAATTTAATATCCTGGAAAGCAATGAAAAATGTATATTTCATATTCAAGGAAAGATATGGTTTATTTTCTACAGTTACATTCATGCAAGTATACCACCAAAAACGACTGGAAATTCCACTAAAGGGAAATGCAAGTAAGAACTTTATGTAAAGATTACTTGGTGGGATCATACCCTAATTGTACTCACCTAAATGGTAACACAATTTTTCATAACGAATGACTAAGAGAGACATTCGAAAAGGTTGGAGAATGAAGAAGACAATGCTAACCAATCCAAGGGTAAGAATATAAGGGACTTAGGTAACATTAACACTTTTTAACATATTCCAACACTCCATTCAAGGTCGAAGCAAAGATTGAGCAATCATCATACACTGGTTAAGACATTGAAATACTCAATAACCAATTGAAATAATTAGAGGTATATTTCAATGTATAAAATAAAAGAAACACAAAAGATTTTGTTTTATCATTTGAAAATGTCTAGACATGATTTGATATAAGGGGAGAGCTATGTAAACGTTTGGTAATTCAATAAGAATCCCATGATGACTAAGTGAGTGAACTTCAGAGTTTTTGAAATCAAAGTTATATCCTATACACTACAAGGGGGAACTACTTATCAGGTGGAAATACTACAACAAAGAACAAGGGCGAGGTATTCAAGAATACATGTCCAAATTTTGGAAGAAAGCTATCATATAGATAGTCTCACTGGAGGGACCTAAGTTAGTGATAATGTACCTTGGATACCCATGTCGCGTGTCGAACCTTGAAGATGATCTAGGCATCCAACAATTTCTTTAACTCCTTTTGAATATGAGGCTCAAGAGTAGGAAGAACTTTTCTAAGTTTTTGTTGAAAGGGTTTGATACCTTCTTTGATGGGAATGATATGTTGTATAATACGAGATCATATGTCTTCAGATACTCATAAGTCCATGAAAAAACTTCCTTGTATTTCTTGAATAATTTAATGAAAGTATGATTTTCAGCTTTTAAACAACAAGTGCCTAAGTTGATGAACTTTCGTTGTTCCAGAGTGCCTAGATTCACTAAGAAATGTGCCATTGTGGAATTGTTTGTGTTGGGATTTTCTATTGTTCTGAATTTAGACTACAAATAAAATAGCTTTTCAAGAGTGAATACACTTCTCAGGATGCAATTAGTTTTGATCTTATTCATTTCATCCCGACACTTCTAAAGGTCGTGTTGATGTTCTTCATCATCTATCACAGAGCCTTGGAACATGTCAGGTTGGATAGAAAGTTGATTACTTGAGAGTCATCATCGAATACTCTCCAATCCATGACATTGTCAGGTATAGAAGGCCTGGAAAGCATTTCAACAGGGAATCCATTATTCAAAGGGGTAAATCTAGACGCCGCATTAGCTAAGGTGTCAGCGGAAACTTTTTGAGATCGAGGAATAGAAGTGATATTATATGCATCAAAAGAACTAATAATCTTTCATACCTCTTGTTGATAGCTCTTAAGATGAGGGGACAGTGAGTGTATTGAATTCTTTACCTGTCTAACAATGATTTATGAATCACCAAAAACATTTAAACAATGTACCTTGATATCAATAGCTTTTTTCAAACCTTGAACCAAGGCTTGATATTCTCCGATGTTATTGGTGCATTTGAATTCTAACCGACAGGCTATAAGAATCTTGTGTTTCCTTAGGTCAATCAATATGCAACTTGCCACGCCTTCCTCTTGATATCTGGAACCATCAAAAAACAAAGTCCAAATCTAAATTCCTACAACTAAGTTAGTGAGGGTAGAGCTAGTTGTTTCTACTATTATACAGTGATTTTCATCAATCCATGACGAGTGAACGAGTTCGGATTGTTCATCTTATTGAAATGATGATGGTTGTGATGCATAACATGCATGATCATTTTCGAAAAAACAATTTCTCAAAACTTTATGTGCAAAGTTGATGTGTTTGTTTTTACCTTCGAGTTTTTTCATAGTGTGTTTCATATGAGCTTCATTGTCTACCTTATCGGGTTCGTCCTTCCTTTATAAGGTAGCCATAGATGAGACGAGTCAGTCGAGAACTAACCTTGTAGTTTCACAAACCAGTACCTGCTCAAAAACAAGCCATGGGATTCCAGAATGTATGCGACTATAATATCAATCCCCTGATGAACTCTAAGATATGAAGCTCATCTAATCATTACATCTTTAAGTTCACCCATGAATTTAACATCAGATATGTCTAACTAAATAATCCTTGTGGTGTTTTTTCTAAGTACAACATTTATCTTTGGCATACAAAATAAGGCATGACATTGGAACAAGCACTAGAATCTGCTAAACAATTATGCACGTTGAAATTGAAAATCTCAAATGTAAGGAAGAAAGGCGGAACCTGAGATCTAAAATGTGATCATATGCTTGCTACATTCATTGTGGATTTCACTTCAGTTTTGTCTTCTATTTTACTTTCAATATTTTTGGAATTGTTGTCTGTTATTTTTGTTTTTTTTCTGCTGAGAGGGTGGAATTTGAAGGTGTTAATGATCCGATCTCTCTGCTAAGGAAAAGCACAAATGACGAACAATGAGATATTTACCTTTGTTTTCTTTAGGTCTTCTATGAAGTTGTAATCTAGAGAGTGATGGACATAACTTCCTGTATTCTTGGCTAGTTGTGAACTGTTGGGAGTAGTGCTTGCCTGTGAGGGGTTGCTTTGTTTCTATGAAGTGTTAGGTGGAGTGATCTTTCTGAGAGAAGTGACAATTTAAGTAGAGAGAGGAGTGTTTGTCACAGTCCCTTTACTACATAGATTGTAATCTTTTGTAGCAACTTTAGTGGTCTAGGTGTTACCTACTGATATTTATTCTACCTTTTCGTTCTCAGAATCCAAACATCAATCCCACAAGAAAAGGGAAGAATCCTTGGTCTTGTCTCCCTCCTCGACAATTTCTTCCATGGTCGTTTCTTGAGGCATGAGTAAGCAATGCTTGAGAAGTTTCGACTTGGAAGGTAAAGTTTTCAGTCAATCGACGAACAACCGACATCTCTCCTTAGAGCTTCTTCAACTTCACCTCTAGGTCGTCCTTCTTCTTCCATCGAAATATTTCAACATGTTCGAGCTTTCCACAGTTCATACCTGTTTTTTTCTTTCAATTCCTCTGTGGGGATGTCGACTTATCAGTCTTCTCTTTAGTTTTTTAGTCAAGACATTCGTGTGTACATAGAGGAGCATAAGAACATCATCTTTCCTTGGAATTTATTTTTTCTTTTCACTTGAGAAAGTGAGCTTGATGTTTGCTACTAAGCTTTCTTTCATCAAGCAACCTATGTTGATCATTAATCAATAAGTCACAGAAAATATCAAAGGTATAATCCTTACCATATTCTTGTGTGTTTTCCAATTGGTCTGAAACATGGAACAGAACACGTCGAAGGGTGTTCTCAAATTCATCACGACCAACTCGATGAGTTGTCCATCTGTCTTCTAATAATTCTTCCCACATTCACCCAATTTCAACCGCAGTTCCTTAACACGTGCCATATAGTCCTCAATCATTTCAAAGGAATGCATATCAAGGGAGATCAACTCTTTCTCCATTTGCATAATTTGGCTTTCATTGATTTTGTCGAACAAAGACTTCATCTTCTTCCAAACTTCATGAGGAAAATTGATCTTGCTTGTATAAAAGTGAATTTCCTGAGAGATATAAGTCGTGATGACCTCGACAACCTCATATTTCTTCCCGTCAATGACAAAATTTACTTGGTCATGTTGCAGATATTGAATCGTGGCCTTCATATATTAAAAGAGCACTTTGCTCTTCATCAAAGTCTCCATATCAAGTGCTCAAACAACATAATTGAGCTCATTCATAACAATAAGAACAATCTTGGAATTCATCTTTGATATCTGACAAATCTGATATTCCAAGCAGGTTACAGTCAACAAATCAACAGCTCAGAGTCTATCATTATAAGATCTGACTCAACAAGATTTATAGACAACATATGAGGTCACAACCAGTTGCTTTGCTACCACGTTGGGGATTGGGTGTAAAATTTAACGAAACAATCACAGAATATGCAGGATGAGCAAAGAGAATAAAACTTCAAAGGAGATCAATGGTGTCTAAAGACACCGTTACAGCCAATGTTACCAGAATCGGACCGGAACCGGCAAAACCGGCCGGTCCGACCGGTTTCAGACCAAAACCGGTTCAAACCAGCCCACAGAACCATTTTAGACCGGTTCCGTACGGAACCGGTTTTTTTCCCTGAACCAGCCGGTTCCGTACGGAACCGGTTTTTTCTGCTAAGGATGCCCGCGGACGCAAAAAAAAAGATAATTTTTTTATTTTTTTAAAGAAATTAGGGTTGGGGGCATTGAGTAAGTAATGGTAATGTTAAATTCTTAAAGTAAAAGTGACATTCTCATTTCTCTTTCATTTTCATCCTTTTACTTAAATTTTTAACATTACCATTAATTGTTTCAGGATGTTTGAGAGTGGTTCCAACCTCATTGGACTTCATATGGAGAAAGTAGAATTTTAGGTCCCATTCAAAATTCAGCAGACTTAACAGTTTTCAGGATTTCAAGATTAGCAGGATTGCGATGCTTCCACTGGATTTTATCATGTAAGAGGGTATGAAACTGACATTTAATCAAGGGCACCATACCCTTTATGTACCTCGATGTTGGTGGCATTAATTGTTGAACTCTTCTGTCACGACCCCAGTAAAAATGTACCCTTCACT
>ML777156.1:903601-924020 GCA_009831015.1 Picea engelmannii
GATGCACATGAATATGTATTTTTTTTTTCGAAAAATTGAATATTTTATGTATTTTTAGAAACCGGTTTTTTGATCCGGTTTTTTTCCGGTTCCGGTTTTTGGGGTCGACCGGTTCGATGACCGGTTCGGTTCTTGCAACATTGGTTACAACACTTAAGCACAGTGCATTGTGATCAGGACATCACAATGCATCATTGAGCACACAACACACTATTAGATCAACCCATAGGGTCCTTTATTTATAGTTTTTGGATCTAACCAATTTCCTTAAAATCATGAAGATATGTCCACATAGAAACGCCGATGGTTGGAACCGATCTCGACAAATCTGTGATGTTGCATCGGCTAGCCAACTTACCAAGTCGGTCCGACCATCCAATCATCCAACAACCAACTGCTCGGCTGGTCGATCTATCGTCCAACTATCTTTGACCGCTAGTCGATTATCCGACCGACTATCTAATCAACCACCCAACCGATTATCTTCAGTTGTTGGTTGACAAACCGATCCACTATCTCCAACTACTAGTCGATTGACCAACCGACTATCTCTGAAAAGGAGTGGAATGAACCATGAGAACTTGAGGTTCCAACATTTAGGTTATTAATATTTTCTATTAAAGAATGTTGTGATAAATTATGTATTTATAACATAACTTGTATCCTATTAGGTTATTAATATTTTATAATAAAGAATGTAGTGATAAATTATTTATTTATAATATAACTAATATCCTATTATGATTTTAGTTAGAATTACATTCACATGTATAAAATAGAAAACGTTTGAGTTTATAACATAAAATAACCGACACTGTTTGTTCAAGAAAACATGGTTATAAAGGGTTTTTTCACTATTTATTGTGACCTTTGTGTCTTTTAATCCTAGAACATTATGGGTTGTTTTGGTGGCTACTTCAATATAGGAGTTTTCTTCGAATCGCACATTTATGATTTCCAAATTTCACATTAAGATATGTTTGATAATGTTTTAGGTAAAGTTGCATTAAACTTTCTTTTCTCGATGTTTTAAACCTCAATTGAGTTCATCTTTATGATATAATAATGTTGATCATATTGTTTATCATTCCCTAAGAAAGTAATATCTTTCGAAATGTTATTTCTATTATCAAACATGGTGGAAATCAAAGCACCAAGGTCATGATGGTTTTCATAAGTCAAGAACCTTGAAGAGTAATTATATTATCAAACTATGTAAAGGTGTGGTTTATATTAAGCGTACGGAACATTTCAAAAAAATGTTATTCATTCACAACTTCCTTTATATCATATATTTAACCATTTTTTCATCCCAAGGTGTTCTCAAGTTAGTCTAATCACTAGTTTCACTGTGGAGGTCATGACAATTGACACCAATTTTAGTAATATTCAATTGGTTTTTAAGCTGAGTGTTTGAAAAACAATCTTGACCAACCAAGTGAATATTTGATCAAATCTATGTCATAATTCAACTTCTTCTTATTAATGATTTCATTGTTATTCCATGTTTTATTTTTTAACTTCATAGGTTTGTAAGTTTTAATATTATTAATTGTATCGCCATCATTTATGTTCAAAGAGTTTATCCAAAAGTCACAATCTTTGACCGAACCTCTCTTAGGGTGTAATGTCTACTATTAATACTAGAAGCAGTGATCGGGGTCTATTCTTGCTCAATTTTTGAGAAATTTATTTTTATATTCTAGATAATTAATCATGAATTTAGACTCCACAAGAGTATAACCAACTTCAATTAAGAGAATGGAGTAAGGGGTATTGCATTTAATTTTAAAATCACAGGTTATAAAGTGCTTTTAGATTTGCTCAATTTTATTGTAAATCTCAACAAAGACACTGCAAGCCCAAACTTCAAAACCATATAAAATAAATGGAATTACTATTGTGTTGAAGAGCTTTTTCAACAATCCAAAGTTCACCATTTCTACAATTATTTTGTGGAAACTATAATAAACTTCGTCACTACCTATGATTCTCTTATCATTGTTGTGGTCCTAGTGTACATGGAAATTAAAATTAATGTCGAAGTATTTGTAAGATTAGACATCTTCAAGGGTGTTATAACAATACAAAATTAGAGGATAAATTATTTTCTTAGATTTAATTATCATTATTTTGATTTTGTCAATATTAATGGTAAAATCATAGTTTTTGCAAAAATGCGAGAAAACTTTAAGTTGCTTATGGAAATCATCAATATCTCTTGAAAGAAGAGAGAAATATCATTAGTGTATAAGAGAAGGGTGAAAATGACACTTACAATGTCAATACTAATGCACCCCTCCTAAAAGTTGCTCAATTTTATCAATATAGACACCAATGGGTAGGAGAATGGGGGTACCATTTCTTAACACTAACATTATAATTAGTGCCCATTTACCACTCTCTATTACATTTCATCTTCAAAGTGACCTCTTCATAGGGCCTAATCATTTCACTACGAAGCTCGTGGGGATACTTACTTCTTTTGATCCTTTCCATAGCTTGTCTTTAGGCACAATGTCGAAGTATTTTCTAAAGTCAACAAAACTACAAATGGGATCTTTGTTTGTCTATAATCATTGGCAATAACACTTAAGGGTAGCAAGTTGTTAAGTCATAGCATGTTGATTCCTAAATTTAGCTTGTTCACATATCACGCTAGGCATCAATTTTTTGTTTCAAATTGAGAAACATGTGTATCATTCAAGATCCTTCATGTTCCCATCTTTAAACATGCAATATAAAATCAATTGAGGTTGGAATCCAGCTTAACTAAGGAAACTTCCTCTCAAGGAAACCCTCAACAATTCCATGTCAAGATCCTAAGTTTTCTTAATCCCTATTTGTTTCTTTGAAATTTATCCTTTATAACTACTTTCTATTCCTTACTACCAATTTGGCAAATTTCCTAGCATCTTTGACTTTGACTTCTTTCTTAATTCAACCTAGTCTTCTTAGACGAGATCTTCACTTATGAAAAGTCTATCCTTATAAATTAGAAACATCTTCATCAATTATCTCTATTTAGGGCTCGTTTATAACATTATTGTAGTTGTGCTTGACTTCAATAAGCTTGTTCATTTCCTCACTAATTAGTTGGCTATCAATGTTTGGCTTCGAGATTGGCAAGGAACAAATTGTCCCCTAAAGCTACTTAATTTTGACGTTAACAATAACATACATGAGAGTGGTATGATTATATTTAAAAGATTAGTTTTAGGCTTCTTCTAAGTATTTCTTTAATGTTTGTACCTTAGTTTCAATCATTCTTCTTGTTTCTCATGTTTGTTAATACTTGGTATTATGTATATAAAATATTTTATTTTGTAAATAAATTTATACATATGATCCATTTTTATTTATTTTTTATGGTTTTTGTCACCAAATATTAAGAAGTTCAGTTATTTTTAAATATTTCATTTTATTATAAAAAAGAATTATGTTAAATAAAAACTATCATATGAATTTATTTTTTATAGTTTTTGTCACCAAATATTAGAAAGTTTATGGGCTTTTTAAATATTTCATTTTATGATTAAAAAAAACAATTATGTTAAATAAAAACTATCATATAAAACTAAGGTGAATAGTATTCTCTAAATTATATCCAAGCTTAATTACACCGGGTAGATTAGGTTGTTTTCCATCAATGTTACAACCATTGTATGCAAGTCTATGAATCAGATATGTTTTGTTTTTAAAAAACCCATTTGTGAAGTCTTCTCCATGCATTCTAATTGACATGTGCAACCCTCATACGTGGGTAGGTGCCATAAACCCAACGTTGTTATGTTTTAGTGCAAAACATTTTTTGTTTAATCATTGGATGCATCATACATATGTTTTATTTTCAACACATAATTTGTAGTAGTGTGTCATTTTTGCAAGCATGTGAAGTTCAAAGTTTTATGGTGCGTTATTTATATTTTTTGCATTTCAGCAAATACTAGCAATCTATTTTCACAAGTATAGTTGTTGTAACAAGTTTCATACACTGACAAGAGTATTTATCTTTTTTCCCATAACTTATGAAAAATATATCTATCTGATAAGATATGATTGATTTGTTTAATAGGTGGATTAGAAGAGCATTAAATAATGAATTCTTAGTTACAAACTTAGCCCATATAAAATAATAGTTAGAAACGTATCAATTGCATTTTCATTTTTTTTAATAAAATTTTTAGTTACAAACTTAGTCCATATGAAATAATAGTTAGAAATGTGTTAATTGCAATTTTCATTTTTTTTATTATAAAATCCTAATTTTAAGAAAAAATGAAAATTTATAACATGGCAAATATAAAAGAAGAGAAAAAAACAAAAGATATTTAAAATAATTTAGATTTTTCTACATGAGATAATAGATCTAAAGCATCGAAGCATTTTGTTACTAATTAATATAAGACGTTACCTCAAGTAGGCATATAAAAATGAAATAGATGTGTAGTTGGATCTAGAAGATGAACATGTTTCTTGGAATAAAGAAAATGTAAAACGCAATAAAACAATCATATACCAGTGGAAACTTCCAACTAGATGGAGATACCTTGAAGTTCTATTTAGAGAATTTTCTTTCCTCGTTAATGAATCTTTCAAATGGTTTCTAATAATAATTAAGAATTTCCTTCTCCATTTTGATGATCTTTTCACATATATGTTTATATGAATATATAAGTGTTGAAACTATATTGGGATCCATATGACACCCTTGAGAATCCCGAATAAATTAAAAATTAAGTTCATTTTTCCTAACCTAGGAATAGCCCCAAAATAGTAGGGAATACATACGGAAATTTGGTATGATGTGCATATTGATGAGAGACAACTTGTTCAATTGAATGATTAGAAGAGACATGGAAGAGATACTCCACCCTCCAACTTTGGGGACAAGGATTTCTAAGAGAGAGGAGCATGTTATGTACCTAAAACAACATTGATAGTATGGCTGTGATTAGGTACCCAATGTACAAGCACAAGATATAGAACTTGAAATACAAGAGGCTTCCTAGCATTGCATCAAATTTTTATCTAAGTCATTTGTGAAATAAGAGTGGGTGGCATAAATATGTTAATTTTTTACTAAACCATTAGATAATAGAAGAGGAGGCCACTATAGGATATTGATACCATTAAAAATATTCATGTCTAAATTAAAAGAGAAATTGGAGCAATAAATAAAGAGAGAATAAAAGAAAATTATGTACTATAAATATATCACTCACTCCAAAAGCTAGAAGATCAAAAGCATATTTCTACTATAGCTAGCTTAAAGAAGAAAATCAGCATTGCTAAAATAAGAACGAACTCTCACGAGATTCATAGTAATTCAAACTCGACGTTGGACAAATCCTAAGACGCCATGGGATGAAATAAACTGACATTTATGTGATAGTAAGATGGTTTATGAGGAAAAGCACTATTTTAGAATGTCATTCATATGCCCCATTTAGATCTTAATTTCAAAATAGTTGTAACAATGTCAATCTTCATAACTTGTTAACCCATCAAAACCATGTTGATTTAGGAAAGCTTCTCTCCAATCTTTTCAATCATAGGAACAAAAAGTTAAATCAAACCAATCAATGCCTTATCATTTTTTCTCAAGGTTTGATAGACCAAAGTTGGTCTCAATGGACGATAATCATTGTCATCAACAACATTTTCATTGTGCATGTATATCCATTTACATGGGCTAATTTATAATCAAAGATCATAAGTTATGATCCAACGCCTAACAAATATTGCAGTTTAATCCTAATTGTTTTTAGATAATATCAGTTTAATCCTAATTATTGCATCAAGAGGTCCATCCTATAGCTCAGTATGGGAGAGACTGTAGCATTAATTCGTCTATGACGCTCAAGTCAACTTAAAAATAAAATATAGGACAGTCGATGACGGAGAGTGTTGTTAAGCCACTCTGTGTTGAAAAGTCACCGGTTCGAAACCTGCGGGAACAAAAAATCCAACCATGTTAAGGGTTGGTGTGGCTCAGGCCGGGTGTGACCCCCGGGTGATTTTGACGGCTTAGATGCCCCTGAGTCACGGTTTCTCAAGCCAAAGGTTAATCCCGCTGCCAAGAAGGTCCGAACAAATTAACAAACAAAAAAAAAAACTTAAAAATAAAATAAAATAAAAATAGTTTCAACTCCACTTTATAATAATAAGTTAAAATAAAATAAGTAATAAAACCAATCTAGATCCATCTTAACCCTAGATCTATCATGCATCAAGACAAATCAAATATATGGAGTTGCAAAGATGTTGATACCTCTACCTTATTTTGTACAAACCTTACCTTTTCTAGACTCCTTGTTAAAAAAACATTGTCCTACCTATGCAGAAGCGAGAGGAACTTTACTTGTTCGTACCCATGTGGTACCTTTCTACATCCCACAAAAGCATTATAATGCGGAGGCAGAGAAAACTTTCCACAAAGCTTGCCCACTCATCCCACACTCTGTATCTTGCATCGTTTATCCCCGCATTCCACATTCACAAGTTTTCAACTTAGTTTATTTTCCCAACACCCTTTGATGCCCATACAGAGGAATAGAGCACCCGCGTTTTCCCCTGCATCCGCAGGTCTTCTTGCATTCTACATGGAGCACGATTTCTAATTTCAAGATAATTATGGCACATCTTTTATGCATCTTTCACATCATAAGGACAATTGTTGCTAATTAATAAGGCTTATTTTTCGCACATTCCCCCCAAGTCTTTCGCACACAAATGACAGTTACCATTAATGAATGGCATGCACCAAATGTATAATGAGGCAAGTACGAACAAATGTGATTGATTGTTAATTTAATATTATTAATGATTACCTAAGTGCCTATTGGAGAGAAAATCTAATTGATACTTGTAATCCTAGCATATACCTAAGCACATTGAAACTAAAAGAGATGGCGAACAAGAAAAGGAGCCTAACCATTTTGTGGTGATATAGTGATCTCTCTAGATCGTGAAAGAAACGAGTTCCAATGGTTTGTAGCCTACAAGTGGCATTTTGAGATCTCACGAAAAGAGAATCTTAAGAACAAAGTGTGGACATCTGGGATAGCCAAAGCCGAGTGCATTACCGAAATATTTGATATCATAGAGTTGGAATCATGGTGTACTAGCATGTTCGATTTCAAGCACCAATTGCTCGAGGTAAAGTTAAGTGGAAAGACATGTGTCCCCTTGATTCCAAATATTTTTATAAGGATGTTGCAAATTCCACTACTGGGCAAAGTCCTTAGTCTCTCTGAAACAGATTCTTTCTTGGATGCTCAAGTTGGTGAGATGAATTTGCTCAAGGATTGTCTAGTTCAACCCTCTTTTGAACCAGATAATCCCAACCATATTGACATATGCATGTTAGTCAAGCCATATAAGGAGTTCACATGGCTCTTTGCATGTCTGGTGAGTTAAGACTCGACTGCCTATGTCCCCAAACATGTCCTATATATTCTTCATTTCTCTGTACAAGTGGGGATGGTTTTACATTGAGCCCAAATTATCTCTAATGAGATTGCCTACCAGCTTTCAAATTTCATTCAAACCAAGAGATTATTCATGACCTCTTATTTTGTTTTCTCTCTAGTTTACTGGAACACATCTGAAGTATGCCCCCCTAGGAGCAATGTCAATTTCAATCAGGACCGGAATTAAGTTTTGGTATCGCATGTTATGGAGACATAAGGAATCTTTTCATTTTTATGAAATTAAAGATTCCTTTGTTAAAGAATTCAGATGTATGCTTATAGGGATGGAGGCAGACAGGCTCACAGAGGTAGTTGTAAAATTTCTCTTCCGAAAAGGAGTATATATATTCAAGGAAAAATTTAACGACTTTTTGGTTTTTAAGGGAAACCCTTTCTCCTTCCCTGTTTTGTGTGGCAGATTTTTCATTTGAGTTGTGTAGACAATACAAAGTGTGGTCTACTTTCTTAGAAAAAAAGAGAAAGCGACAATTCATTCCCATGCCTTTTAAGATTGATGGTACTTTAGTGAAGAGTTCATCAAACTTGGCTGAGATGGAAAGATACTTTGATTCGTTACATATGAAGGAGATGAAGTGCGTAAAGGTTTTGATCCGAAAGCATTTTCACAACTCACATGGTTTCAATTTGTTACAGTTATGTTTTTACTAAGGCAGAGGAAATCACAGAGGGAGCAAATGATGACGAAGACACACACGTGGATACAAGGGTGGTTGCTACAACCGGTAAAATTGTTCCTAAAAAGAAGAAGCAGGTCACCCACAATGATACAAACACATGACTGAGTTCAAATACTCATACAAAGAGGGGCCCTCTCCAACAGGAAGTTGACCAGCCTCAACGTAGATAAAGAGGTAGATCCACGACTAGTGTTGATGGTGGCTCTATCCATCGGTCCCACAAGAGTTCCTATTTTGGTCATTAAAATTGTGAAATTACTGAATAAGAAAGAGAGAATAATGAAGGATGTGTGGGTGATGGAGATGAAGAAGACTCCCCTTGACATTAGTTAGAGATGGCGCATATGATCACATGTGTTCCCAAGAGGAAAAGTAACACAGGTGAAAGGAACACTCAAGACCCTAAGGAGTTGAAAGTTAATATAGAAGATATGGAAGTTGATGATGTTCATGAAGTTCCCACCTAGGCGACAATACAAATGGTCGAAAGTAAACTTATTGCAAAGGAATTAGGTTGTGATGGGACAACTATTTTTTAATAAGAGTATGTAACATTACACCATAGTAAATATGATAAAGGGGTGATCCAGATGGATCTTGGTGGCCATCCACCTTTTCCATTAAATCACCATTTTGAGCCTGTGGTTTTGATAAACCATGATATTCACCCTTTTGATAGCGAATGAAATGTAATGTTATCTTCATTTGTTAATTACAGGTATCATGTAATGATTTCCTAGTGGTCTTATGTACATGCCTACAACATAGCGTTAATGCATCAAATCCCATTAGAACTCCAAAGTTAAGCGCGCTCAGGCTAGAGTAGTACTGCGATGGGTGACTGCCCAAGAAGTCCTAGTGTTTTACATGCCTATGGAATTTTATAAACTTAGTCCAATTTATCCCACATGCATCATGGGAATTGTTCTCCTCTCACTCTATCATATATAATTGAGTTGAAGGAGGCCCTTTAAGCATGCAATGGAGTGTTATGTAAATCTTGTTGCGAATGAAGCACAACCAGCATCTTTTTCTTTTCAGAGATAAGCTACCCCATTCTGTCAGTTTTTGTTCCGCAGTGTTTTTCTCTCTCTTGTTCATTAATATAAATTGGGTTTCACCATATTTTTGTGTTCTCCGCATTATCTCTGTGTATTTTCCTTGTTATATATATCAGTTATATTTGTGTCTTCATGTTGTTCTCAAAATAATCTGGATCAGTGGTATCAGAGCAAGTTGCTCCTTGTCGTTTCTCGGAGTAGGTCCCCGACGAGGTTAGGGTATAGAGAGTTGTGTCTCGAGCTAGTTTTGCTTGAGGACAACTATTCTCGCCAGCCCAAGCGACCTCCCATGGCGGAAGAAAAGAGAGATGACAAAGCAAGAGATCCTTCCAATACGTTGCTCGAGGAAGCCCTTGTGCAACAGAGGAACGAGATGATGGACAACTTTGCTCAGATTCTTCGAAGATTATCGATGGCGATGGTTGAGGCATTTTCGACAAGAATCCATTTCGCAAGTGAAACACCCTTCAAGGTACAAGTCCAAAGTTAAGCGAGCTCAGGATAGAGTAGTACTGTGATGGGTGACCGCCCAGGAAGTCCTAGTGTTTTACATGCCTATGGCATTTTATAAACTTAGTCCAATTTATCCCACATGCATCACGGGAATTGTTTTCCTCTCACTGTCTCATATATAATTGAGGTGAAGGAGGCCCTTTAATCATGCAATGGAGTGTGATGTAAAGCTTGTTGCGAATGAAGCGTAGCCAACATCTCTTTCTTTTCAGAGATAAGCCACCCCATTCTGCCAGTTTTTGTTCTGCAGTGTTTTCTCTCTCTTGTTCATTAATAGAAGTTGGGTTTCACTATATTTCTGTGTTCTCCACATTATCTCTGTGTATTCTCCTTGTTATATATCGGTTATATTTTTGTCTTCATGTCGTTCTCAAAATAATACGGATTAAGGGGCCAGAAAGTTGCAGATTGAAAGAGTCAATTCGAAGGATAAGGTCACAGGAAAATGCAGTTCTGAGATTGAGATTAAAGGTGTGAGACCTTCAAGGGTTCTTAGATTTCATCAAGCCATGAGTGATGTGTTGACTCACCAGATAATTGAACAAGAGTTGGAAAATGCTAATTTAAAGAAAATAATAAGTGATCTTGAAATTATTGTAAGTCCCAGGCAATTGTTTGCGGAGCCTTTGTCCATGATGACCCTGAACGATTTCCTTGAAGAAGCATCTAAATCAAACTCAAAGGTCAAGAAAGATGTTAAATTATTGATGGGCATCCGAAAGTGTGTGGTCGAAAACATAAACAAAAGACTTAGCATAGTTTTGGAAGCTTGGGCGATTGTTATTGATTCAGGTGTCATGACAGGAAGGTTTTGTTCCCTCAGGGAACATCTGTAGAAAGATTTACAAAATGATGAGCATTTTTACAAGAACATGGTGAGTACTTTTGTGACAAGAGCACTGAATGTAGATGAGTTTACAAGGAAGAAGCAAGACTTCCTTCCAATAACAAATTAAAGAAAAGATAGACTCATTGGCTTGGGAGGATAGATGTTCTACGACAATTGATAACCACTTGTGACATACTTGAAGGAAGGAATAATACATTGTTTCTAAAAGTTGTTGATATAGTGAAGGAACTCAAGGGCTCGACCCTAATAAGGGACTCAATTCTATTGACCAAAGATCAAATGGAAGCGAAGCTAAGAACACTCACAGTTGCATGGGGAACTGAGGTTGACGATCTCACAAATTCCCCGAATGATGAAATTAAATGTTCGCTTGTCAATTTTGTAAATGGGAATGAAGATTAAATGGTCATCACACAACAAAAACACACTGAGTTGAAAGGAAATAAGGACAAATTATTCGTGCTTAGGGTTAAATAAGACATAACCATAACATTGTTACGAGAATATATTGAAGAATGGCTCAAGGGTGCATTGGAAGCAATAACTAGCCCATCTTGATCTTCAAGATTCAAGAAAACGTTGTCATTTAGGGTTGTTGCGCGAGTTTTTTATTTAAGGAATCTCAACAAATGAGAGGAGATTTTTCATCCACCATTTGCTACTTCCATTTTTTTAAGTATAGATTTTGAAGAATTTCCCTTGGTGTTTCTTCTTTCTTAGTGTTTTCTAGCACATTAATTATAAACACACATTTGTAAGTCTTTTGATTCCTTATTGTCTCCTTTTTGTCTTCCAGGTTGCCTCTACTTATTATATGGCCCACAGGAGCCCCATCCCAGTCCCAAAGGACAAACACATTTAATTACTTTCTTGTTTAAGTATCTTAAATATTATGTAGTGTTGGTTTATGCACATTATATTTGATCTTGGACATTGAATTTGTATTTATTATTTTATCAAAAATCCATAGAGATATTTGGGAGCTTGGGACCTTTGTGATTTATAACTTTCATTAAAGTGTGAAATCTCAAGTATGTGTCTCATTTACATCCTTATGATATGAATGGTATAAATCATTTGAAGTTCTCTAGAAAGGACTATTTTTTCTACTCAATGTTATGTGTCTTGTTTCAAATGCTTACCTTCTACTTGTTGTAGTATAGGAAATGGTTATGGTGGAATGGACAAACTCTCTTGTTTTTCTTTTGTTAAATTGCTACTGTAATATTTTGTCTTTATTTATCCTGCTTCCTGGTCCACTCCCAGGCATTAATGTTTGATAAATGAAAACGTAGTTATCTAGGACCATAATATAAGTTGTCATCTGAGTGAGAAAAAGGAGCACCACCTCTATAAAAACGTAGAGGATATCCCCGTTTCTATGAGGTTGACTCTTACCCTTAAAACGGGTTTAGAGATCAACTAAAGCTTATCTCAACTCTTTAGACTCTTAAAAGGGTTTGCGACTCTAAGGATTTGATACCTCTCGATGTTGGATAACTTTGAGATTAAAATCGGATGTAGATTGGTTTTTCAATATTGTCATGTTTAATCACAATTATTTTGCGAGAATGTGTCTTAACAACAAACTTTACCCATGGAGAGTAAGGCTACGATAAGGTACTTATTGTACAAGTGCAAATTGGCTAACATGAAGAAAAAGAGGCTTCCTTTAATAACTTCAAACAATAGTAAAAATAACTCAAGGTTAAAGAGAGGGTGGGCACTACTCCATAGCTCTATCATTTGGGGCGGTAGAAGTGCATTCCCTTGAGAATATGAACACCATTAATAGTATTGTCATAATGAACTGAAAAGAGAAACTATGGTGTTACAATGAAATTGAGAATACGAAAAGGATGGTTTACTATAAAAGGCCATTAACCGTAAGTTAGAAGATCAAAATTATCTCTCTACTCCCATGTGCTTCGTAATGATGATGGGGGGTAAACAATACCTAAAACACCTTAGAAAGAAGGAATTTTTAAAGTTTGTAATTCTAACAAGGTAGAAGATGTAAATCATTTTCTTTTGATGAGAATAACCTACACAAATATTAGATTTCATTTTTTTTAAATTGTAATACCACTAATAGTTATAATGTACTAACCCTTGAAAACCAAAGTAAGCTCGTTAATCTTAGCTACAAGATATTTGATCTCAAAAACAACATAATGTTGGAGATGTTATAGACCCACCTAGTATTTATTTTCCTAGGTTGATTAGTCTATGTTAAGGGAGCCCCTAGTCAGAGATATTTCCCCCTAGATGAAAATATTCTCCCCTAAATGAGGGCGCCACATCCTCTTCATTCATTATTCACTTACACTTCAGTTAGACTAGTGAAGTAGAGTCTTGCATGGCAACCTCGGTATTATCACCAAGTATTGCATGCTCACCTCGAGATCATCACCATGAGAACGCACTTACCTTGGGAACATCACCAGGAAGGCGCCACATGTGCATGCATAATCCTCTCCTCACTCCACTTGTGATTAGCTAGTTAATTGACGATTGCATTGCCAATTAACTAGGACTAGGTGGTCGTTCACTCCAGAGTGTAACAGTGGGTTTTCACATCTTTCTAGATCACTACCATGGCGCATTAGTTCAACCATGTAGAGTATATCACATGTATTTTACAATTATCTCATTTGGTTAATACAATTCTTTATTATTTCTCTCCATATAGTCTCTCTCTCTCTCAACTTTGCAAGCTTTGTGTGAATTGTTGCTAGCTAGATTTTGTGTGCATGTTTCAACCAAATTCTACATGGTATTAGAGCCCACATGTTTCTAGGAAGAAGGCGCACAGGTACTCATTTGCAGGTATAGAAGATTGAAGCAGTGAGGAAGAATGGAATTTATGTCATCAACTCTTCTCACGCCACACAATTATTTCGAGTGGAAGCTAAAGATTCTACTTCTATTAAGAGGTAGAGGCTTGTACTGAATGACCATGGATATAGAGACTGAACCCAGATCGACGACCAAAAAATCCAAATACTTCAACCACGTGGATGAGGCCTTCAGTCTCATTTGCATGTTAATTTCTTCCGAGCTATTGTTTCATGTTGAATATTGTTCTACTCCAAACAAGATTTGTACCTCTCAAAGGTCTCTTTGAAAACAGGACGAGATAAGACGCCACATGCTTGATATTGAATTGAACTCATTAGATCCAAGCAGTTTTGAGAATATATAAGACTTCTTCACGAAGTTCAAGTCCCTACATCTTCAACTAAAAGGATGCGAGATTGACAAATATATGCAGGAAAAACAAATAATTCTTGC
Organism: Picea engelmannii; assembly: GCA_009831015.1. Taxonomy (NCBI): domain Eukaryota; kingdom Viridiplantae; phylum Streptophyta; class Pinopsida; order Pinales; family Pinaceae; genus Picea; species Picea engelmannii. Next base: position 917,493 of record ML777156.1, read on the forward strand.
CATTTTGCCAAAATTGGGTCTGGAATATGCAGTCTTTGTCCCCACATTCCATACAGTGAGGATTACATTGGGAGCGGCCTAAAAAAGGACCACACTAGATCTTTTCTTTGAGTCCCTAACACATGATCAAGAAAAGCTCATCAAAATGGGAAAAATCAAGAGCTCCAAAGCACATGCACTTGCAGTGCATGAGAGCAACAAATCCAATCCGAAGTCCAAACAAAAAGGAAAGGGAAAGAAGGACCATGAACAAAGAAAGGAAAGCAATTTCAAACCCCTCGATGAATCCTCCGACTCCAAAGGTGGAAAGGGAAAGCATGGGAAGTCAAAGTGTGGTTAACGCAATCGCGGATACCATCCTCGATCATCTTCCATGAAGAAGACAATAGACCTCATGGCGCAAACACTCCATCAAAACAACCTTTGGGATTGCATTCCTGAGAATGCCAAAAAGAAGCTAAGGAGACAAAGCCCCCAAAAATAGAGGTAATTATCATGCTTTGATTACTATTCATTCTTCTCTCGATGCATGGATCATGGATTAAGGAGCATCCCATCACATGGCAGCCACAAAAGATGTCGTATCATCATTAACTACATGCATGGGTCCTCCCATTCTCATGGGTGATGATACTCCAATGGAGTTCATTAGAAAGGGAGAGAAGATCTCCAACATGGAAGTTTCAAGAATGTCTTGCATGTTCCAAAACTCTATGTGAATCTACTCTTTGTGTATCATATAGCACATACAAGCACAGGAAAAAGGGTGGAATTCACACCGAATTACGTGACCATAATATGGCATGCATGACAACGCCAATATTGTTATTGGTGAGGTAAATCACGTGTCTTGATTGTACACTTTTTCTAAGTTTATGCTAAATCTGATTTTGCATTACTACTAATTCATGCCAATGATGATAGTAGACTCTGGCACGAGAAATTTGGTCATTTAAATTTCAAGTACATGCAACAACTCAGCAAATATGGGATGGTCAATGGATTTATCGATATACATTTTTCTAAAGGAGTTTGTCAAGGATGCGCTCTTGGAAAATATCCTCGAGAAATTATAGAAAGGGAAGGCTTGGAGGGTATCCTCTCCCTTGGAGCTTGTCCACGGTGACCTCATGGGTCCTTTTCCTCATCCTTCCATCAACAAGGTGAGGTATGACTCGACATTCATTGATGATTATTGAAGGCACACTTTGGTATATTTTCTCAGATAGAAGTCAGAAGTTTTGTTAATATCTAAAAGATTTCAAAGAGAATGCAGAGATACAATCCAAGAACATGATCAAGATCCTCCGCATAGATAATGGGGGGAGTATGTAAACAAGAATGTACAACATATTTGGGATAAGGCAAGAATACAGTTACAACATACAATTTCATACACTCCGTAATAGAACGGGGACAACATATTTGTGATAAGGCAAGAATACAATTACAACATACAATTTCATACTCTGTAATAGAACGAGTACAACATATTTGTGATAAGGCAGGAATGTAGTTACAACATACAATTTCATTCACTCTGCAATAGAACGGGGTAGCTGAGAGGAAGAACCGATCTCTCAAAGAGCATGCAAGGACACAATCCAGGAACATGATCAAGATCCTTCGCATAGATAATGCGGGGAGTATGTAAACAATAATGTACAACATATTTGTGATAAGGCAGGAATACATTTACAACATGAATCTTCATACACTCCTCAGTAGAACGGGGTAGCTGAGAGAAAGAACCAATCTCTCAAAGAGATGGCCAATTGCATGTTGCATGCAAGGTCCATTCCCTCCAAGCTTTGGTCTAAAGCATTTAACTATGATAATTACATAAAAAAATAGGTCTCACGAGTCTGTGAAGGATAGGACACCTTTGAGGCCTGGAGCATCATCAAACTAGAAGTCACCCTCTTCTGAATCTTTGGATCACGCGCATGGGCCCGTGTACTCTCTAAAAAGAGGAAGGCAATAGATCCTCAGAGCACAACATGCATCTTCGTTGGATATCCCGAAGGTTAGAAGAGTTACAGGTGGATAGATCCCTTAATGGGAAATCTCATCATTGAGAGGAGTGTCCAATTTGAGGAAAGTCCCATGTATGCATATCAAGAGCCACATGCAAAGACTTCTACACCTCCTCTTGTACCAGAAATTTGAGATGATGCTTGCTCCCATTCAGATCATATTTCAGATCTAATTTCCAAATCAGATTCAAAATATATTTAGCATGCAAATGATGATCCACATTAGATGCCCAAATGGGCTCAGTCCACCCTATAGGTAGTAGGTGACCTTGTGGGAAATCTTGTGTATCTGAGGAGGAAAAGATCCCATTTTGAGGAGCCACCACATGCACTTATAGCTACAGAATTGGTAATTCCCATCCATTGCTACATGGTTCCAACTTCAGACTCTCAGACCTATGCATAGGCTGAAGGGAATCCCTTCTGGGAAGCAGCTATGACCGAGGAGTATAACTCCCTCATCAAGAACCAGACTTGGGATTTTGTTCTACTTCCTTCAGATCAGAAGCTTGTCAAATGTAAATGGGTCCACAGGACCAAGAAGGCAGTAGATGGACATGTGAGAAGGTACAAGGCAAGATTGGTTGCCAAAGGATTTTAGCAAGTCCATGATATTGATTATGACTAGACATTTGCTCCAATAGCAAAGATGGGCTCCATTCAGTTGGCTCTTGCCATTGCAGCAGCCAAGGGATGGGAATCTCACCAGATGGATGTGAAGAATGTCTTTTTTCATGGGGATCTCTCAAAAGATATCTACATGGAGCAGCCTCGAGGGTACATACAGAACTCATCTCTAGTATGTAAACTGAAAAAGATACTTTATGGCCTCAAGCAGGCTCCTAGGGCATGGTATGCTAAAATGGACTCTTATTTACTCTCACTTCTTCATTAGATTTAAATCAGATCCCAATTTTTATATGTTGACGACTTCTGACTCTTTGTTCATCTTAGTGCTATATGTAGATGACCTCTTGATCACAGGTAGTTCGACTTCACCAATTGTTGCAGTCAAATACATTTTGCATGACATGTTCTCAATGATCGATATGGGTCCTATCCAATTTTTCCTTGGTCTTGAGATCAACCAGGATGCTTAAGGCATCAATTTGTCTCAAACTAAGTATGTAAAGGAACTCTTGGTTAGATTCGACATGATCGATTGCAAGTCTACAACCACGCCCTTCTTGTGTGGGGGAAGGCTCGAGGATGGCAGGTATACACGATTGGTGGACAACACTAATTATCGACAACTAGTGGGGAGACTTATTTACCTCACTCACTCCCATCCATATCTCTCGTATACAGTAGGCGCAGTTTCGAGGTACATGCAAGAGCCGCATGAGCTTCACTGGAAAGATGTCAAGCGCATCCTCATATATGTTTAGGATACCACCAATCATGGGATTCACTATATAGGAGGTTGTACATTGGATCTCATGGGATTTGCGGATTCAGATTAGGTTAGCGATAGCATAGATCTCAAGTCCACCTCCGAGTACATTCTTAGTTTGGGATCTGGCCCCATCTGTTGGTCAAGTAAAATGCAATCAACAATTGTTTTATCATCAATAGAGGATGAGTACAAAGGAGCGATCAACATTACCATTCAAGCACTTTGGCTACGGAACTTCCTCACTGAGCTTGGTATCCAGTTCCACCATCCGACTGTCATCTAGTGCAACGATCAAAGCGCGCAACGATAGAGAACAAAACACTTTGAGATCCACATGCATTACATCAGAGAGTTGGCTCGTGACGAGATCATCAACTTACAGTACTATCCTTCCTCTGAACAAATTACCGACATCTTCACCAAAACTTTTACTGAGCAGAAATTCCACTTTTTTAGTTTGGGATCTGACCCCATCTATTGGTTGAGTAAAAATCAATCAACAATTTCTTTATCATCAACATACGTTGAGTACAAAGGAGCGGTCAACATTACCATTCAAGAACTTTTGCTACAAAACTTCCTCACTAAGCTCGATATCTAGTTCCATCGTTTGGCTATCATCGAGTGCAACAATCAAAGCAAACTGAAATTTTGTAGAGACCCAGTGCAACGATAGAGAACAAAACAATTTGAGATCCACATGCATTACATCAGAGAGTTGGCGCATGACGAGATCATCGATTTGCAGTATTATCCTTCCTCTGAAAAAATTATCGACATCTTCACCAAAACTTTTACTGAGCGAAAATTCCACTTTATGTGTGATTATCTTGGAGTGAAGGACACAACTACATAGCAACTCTCGCTCTTTTTCAACATTGTACTTTGCGGGGGGGGTTTCCCATGACTTTTTCCCTCTTTCCTCTTTTTTAGTGTTCATTGATTAGATGCATTGTAAAATAGGTACCTAACATAGCTTCTTACCAGGATCCATTCTTCATTTACTCCCTAGTAGTGTTCAGGGGGGTGTTGGAGATATTACACATCCACCTAGTATTTATTTTCCTAGGTTGATTAGTTTATGTTAAGGGTGCCCGTGGTCAAAGATATTCTCCCCTAGATGAGGGAGCCACATCCTCTTCAGTCATTACTCAGTTACACTTCAGATAGACTGGTGGAGTAGAGTCTTGCATGGGAACCTCAATATTATCACCAAGTGTTGCATGCTCACCTCGGGATCATCACCATGAGGGTGCACTTCCCTTGGGATCATCACCAAGAAGGCGCCACACGTGCATGCATGACTCTCTCCTCACTCCACTTGTGATTAGCCAGTTAATTGATCACTTAATGGCTAGTTAACTAGGACTAGGTGCCCCCCCAGATGGGGTGACATCTGCCACACATGCGGCAGGAGCAGTGGACGCTCCCCACCGCCATCCTTCCTCGCCATTTCTTCAGTATGTGAAGAATCCAATGGGAAGGATGGTAATGCACCTGCGTAAGGTGGAAGTTTTAATGGAGCACCCACAACGAATGTCGAGGCCTCACAGAGCAGGTACGCAAAGGGTGAGAGTCGTCAATTCGGTCTTTATGGAGCTTTTTCTTGTCATTTCAACTCCTTTAATGGAGGTAAGGCATGGCTATTGCCATTTCGATCTGGTTTGATTGCTTGTTCGCCTCTCCCCTCTTGGTTTTTCCCCCTTCTTGCATTCTCCTCCCCTTCAAGCTGTCATTTCTGTCCCTGCCTTTCCAATGTCGCGTGAAAGAGGAAAACCAAAATGTGGGTTGGCCTATTACAGTTTTGTGGCTCAACATCGCCAACCTGGTCCCTCCTCAACTCTAATTTCGCCTCCCACCCCATCCACAAGCCCTGTTGGTCCTTCCTTGGAGATTTCCCCCTTGTCTGATCAAAATTGGGTGGACGAGGACAATCCCATGGCTTATGTCGAGGAAGAGATTCCTCTGGCTCCTCCTCAAGTACCTCCCGATTCTCTCATGTTCTTTTCCTTAGACCTCCAGGACCCCCCTCACAATTCTGGATGACTACCTCCACGAGTCGACTCTACGTCAGATGTGGTAGGTTGTCAGGTTGAAGAAGAGAGCCCTCCAACTAGCACGAGGAAAGGATTATGGAAACAACACAACTTGTCACTGCACCTCAACCCGTTGCAACCTCTGAGCCAGAGACGCCCAACACTTGCAGTTTCTCGAAAGAACATCTGCAACTGATCTTCGACATGAGACTGGATATGGCCGACCAACTTCACCGCCAAGATACCCTCAGTGGTAGCCTAACTGCTATGTTTGATTCTCTTTCAGGCAATCCTTGTAGAATTTTCCAGGTCCTATCAGCTGTCTTCTTGGTCTGTCTTTGACCAAGCTAAGACTCTAAATTTTCTGTTGTCTTATCTTTTAATTTCTGTTGTTTTATAACAGCCAACAGTCATTTTTAGTTTTGTTGATTGTTATGGTTGTAGTCTCGATTTGGGTGCTCTAGCAAGTAGTTTCAGTGTTAGGAAAAATAATTACATGCATGCCAAATAACTACAAGACACCTAAAACATCTTTTCTGCTGAAATATGGACAGATCTAAGAGCTAATAACAGCTACTAAAATGCATGTGTAGACACAGGGATTTTTGGTCAACATGACCTTGGACANACCAGTTTTGAGATCTAGTGTATATATGAGGTAGAGCAAATATAGTTTACAGTAATCACAATACAATAAGAACTTGATACAGATAGCAACTCCAGAAGAAGAAGATATCCAAGCTCTAACTGCCAGAAGCACTCCAGGATGGTGCGCCCCCTCTGAAACTGCCAGATCTGCTCCAGAAATCAACTGAGATGCCAGAATGGAAAACCCCTCCACAAGAATGATCCTCCTGCTGCTGTCCTCACTCTGCAACTGACATCAATAAAATCTAATGGCTAGAAATCCCACCAGCTAGCAAACAACCTGCCAAAGCCATGCGCCCTCCTCAAAGTAAGAATCTCTCCAATAAATAAATGAAGCTAGCTGCTCCAAGCTCTCCTCAAGGAAAGCTAGCGGCCTCCTCACTCAATCCTCATGCAACAAACCTCACATCCA
>ML777156.1:937739-949299 GCA_009831015.1 Picea engelmannii
ACTGTTTAGTTTTATTTTCTATTGCTATGTATCAATGTTCACAACGGCCATAGTTACAATTTTGTTTTCCAATTTTTCTCAAACGTTAACAAAAACTTGAATGCTTGTTATCGCAGGTCACCTGTTTTGGTTTCCATATGTATGGCAGAACAAGTGGCAAGTTTATCCATGTGTATTGATATGAATATTATTTAAGGAAATACAATTTTTATTTTAAAAAAAAAAACTAGAACTAGGTGGCAATTCACTCCAGAGTTTGTCAGTGGGTATTCACATCTCTCTAGATCACTACTACGGTGCATTAGTTCAACCATGTAGCGTATATCACATGTATTTTTTCATTCTCTCATTTGGCTAGTACAATTCTCTCTCTCTCTCTCTCTCTCTCTCTCTCTCTCTCTCAACTTTGCAAGCTTTGTATAAATTGTTGGTAACTAGCACTACACATAATAACAACATAATTAACTTTTCTTTGTTAAGATTTGATGGACTAATGTTGATCTTAATGAACAAAAACATCATCATTATCACTATCATATTTCTTTTTGTAGAAATATACATTTATTTACACATATCAACTCTAGAGATAAATAATTTCATCGTCTCTGTAAGTAGCCAAGGTAACTCTAACATTAAAAATGTAATCATCATACTGGATACATACATGGTATGTGTTATGTTTCTTTGGAGTTTCATTTACAACTTCTATTAAAGGTTTTGAAAAAATTTACATAAAATATTTGATTGTTAAATACTTATTAATTCAATTTAAATTTTTATAATATTTCAATATGATTTTTACATTTTTTTTAATTATCTTAAATAAATGAGTCTAATTAATCAAATTTTTTATTCTAATACATTAATTAACTAATAAATAGTTTATTAACGGATACTAATTTAATGTGTTTTTAATATATATTTAAAAATATATAAATAATATTTGTTTTTTATTTTATTTTAGTTCACTTATTTTAAAAAAAATATTAAAGAAAAATATTATCTTAATTATTATTTTATTTTTACTTCATAGAATATTACTCTATTTTCATATTCTAAATGTTATGCTTCTCATTTTAATAATAAAAATAATTTTCAAAACATTTTAATTATAATTTTATTATTTAATTAATTTAAATGAAAAAACTCTAAACAATCCGAAAAAACAGATTTTAATAATATTTTCTATTAGTTCGTCCCACGTATTAAAAGCTTTATGTTAAGCCTCCGATAATTTGTTATATTTTATTTTTATTTTTTTAACTTTTTTAATTTATTTGGTTACCCATACCTTTTATCTTAATTATTTTTATTTTTTTTTATTTCCTACCTATATCTCAACTCATATTTATTTTTGTTGTTTATATCTCAACTCATATTTATTTTTGTTTACATCTTAACCTCGTGTATTGTTATAAACGTAAACAAATTTAATTGAATATCGAAAAAATATCTCATATTTAAATGAACAAAGCAAAAAGATAATAACACTTTGAAGCCTTTTAAGAATTTTTATGTATGGTTGGAGCACTTTTAAGAATTTTTAGAATCTCAAGCCTTTAAGAATTTTCATGTATGGTTGGAGCTTTTTTAAGAATTTTTAGAATCTTGTAAATAAAGTTAATAAAATTGTAAAAGAAATGTTTATCAAAATCAAAAGCGAAATGTTACCATGACCTAAACTTATGTGGTGGTAGGTTAAACTTATGTGGTGGTAGGTGTGGAGGGTTGTTTACAATTTTGGAGAATAATAACAATTGATGTTGCGGTAGGTGTGGAGGGTTATCTACAATTTTGGAGGATTACAACAATTGATGTATGCCTAGTGATTGGGAGAGATAATGAACAACCAGGTTGAAGCTATAACCCTATTACAAAGTTTCAATCGTTTGTGTGCAAGATCGAAAAGAAGACTAAAAAGTTAAAGCAATAGTGACCATTGGTGATTCTATGCTATAATTTGGCAAATGAGGATGTTATCAACAATGAAATCATCAAAACTATCTAGATTAATATATAGAGTTCAAATAATTGTGGAACATTTTTAATCAATAGCCTACTATCACCATGTCTATCACAACTAAGAACCATAGTCTTAACACCATCAACAAAAGCATGGACAAGTGGCAAGCATAATCAATCCACATGCAAAGGATTTTAATACGCACCACCCCCTTGTACTCGTACATTTCATCGACATGATTGAGATTTTAAAGGAGGGAGGAAAGACTTTGTGTAACAATGGTGGTATAAAGGATTTTAGTGGGCGTTAATTTAGTTACATTGTGATGTCTATTGCACATGAAGGGAAATGTGAAATGTTAGCAAATCCCTCCATCTAGAAGTTGGCAACTTGGATTGAGGTGACTCTGTGGAGAAAAGTGAGCAGGCATAGGTTTATTGCAAATAGATTGAGGCCTTTTTTGAGTTGGAAGTATCGGGTTTTGGTGTGCTCTTTGAATTGGTTACCATCACCAATCATCATGGACAACAAAAACAATTGAAATGATGATTGTGCTTGTGATATAGTTGAATATCATCGATTAATGTGAAGTCAAACTCACCAGATAAAGGGGTTACAAACAGTGATTTCTCATCTCGTAAACAAAGTTCATGCCTAAGTTTAAGAACTAAAATCTAAGACTATAGACATGGAAATAAGGATGTACATCCAAAATTTACAAATAGAACTTTTGATATCTTATCACAATATGTTTATTTAGACCATCCTAATTCTATCAAGAGTCTCAATATTTTAGTAATATCTCTAAGAAAAGTAGTAATAAAAGAAGACATAATACACCAAGACTCGAAGCCCGTGAAAATAAAAAACTTTGATGACAATAATCAAATAAAAAAACAATAACATTTCTTCAATAAAAAAATTTTAAGTCTATTAACCAAGTTTATATTATGCAAGTTTAAGTTTTTAAGTACATTAGAATTTACAATATTAAATCTAAAAATTTTGAAGTAAATAATAAAATCACAACAAACTTTAAATAAACTCTTACATTTTTCAATTCAAAACTCTAAATTTTTTATTGTATTAACTCTATTTCCAATTCAACCACAACTCCCCTTTAATATAACCAACACCCTTTGATATAACCAACACTTCTTAAAAAATAAAAACATGAAGTCAACTTATTTTTTTCCACAAATTAAAACATCAATGTAAAGAGTTACAACACTAATCATATGATCTTGGATCATTTGCTACAACTAACCCTCATGGTGTGGATGGTTTAGGATACCATGGTCCATTTGAGTTTAACTCCAAAAGTATAATAGCTAGGATTTCTTTAAAGTTAATTAAAAGGTCGATGGAATGAAATTTAAGTATTAGTAGATTATATAAACTGGCCCACATAAAAAAAAATCATTATTAAAGGAAAATTATGATAAAGCAATGACATAATGTATAAAATTGAATCATTATTAAAGGAAAATTATGATAAAGCAATGACATAATGTATAAGTTGGAATGATTATCTAAAGGAAAAAAAGAAGGCACCATCCACATTAAGTCTAAAGATATAAACTATAAAGAAACATTAAAAAATGAATTTTAATAAAGGCTATAAATATTATAAGAATAATTTGATTTGAGAAAAATATAAATATTAAAAAATAATTTGAGTGGAAAGAAGAAAATGATAGATTTATAAAAAAAATTAACAATTTACTATGATTTTTTTAAATTGTATATATAATATTTTTTTTTAAATTTATATATATAGATATTATAAAAATTATTTGAGTTGAGGAAGAAGATAAATATTAAAAAATGAATGATTTGAATTGAAAGAAAAAAAAATGATAAATTTACAAAGGTTTCAATAAATCCTAAAATGTCATGTACAATGATTTTTTTTTAATTTTATATATAATGATTTTTTTTAATTTTATATATTTTTTTTCAAAAAAACTAATAGTAAATTAAGATCTAATCTAAAAATAAAATGATCAAATATTATGAACAAATTTACCAAAAAGATAAATTATGAAGTTCCTTTATAATATAAATATTTCTAAGTTGATTTCTTTTAGATATGATGATAATTAAGATTTTTAAATTTTATGTAATAAATAAGATGATTATTTAATTTAGATTTTTCTTTTTATTTTAATTTTTAAAAAATTCAAAAATTTTAAAATTTTCATTTATTTATAAATATTTTTTATTTAAAAAATCAATAAAATTTTAAATTTATGAATATAGTTTTATAATTCAAATTATAATATTATATAAATAATTATAAATAAATTAGTTTACAAAAATCTAACCACTTTATATTTATAAAGGAAAATTATTCAATATTATCACAATAGTAGAAGAAACATTCCACACAACCCAAAGCAAAAAGATGCCACCTATGAGAATTAAGTTGGACATGGAAAAAGAATATAATAGCCTTTCTAACATAGGTCTTCAAGGTCAAAGGGATGTGATCGCATAACCTTCCTTGAATAAGAAATAGTTTTCAAAACCACAAATATTTCTTAGAAATTCTAAGTAACATATAGAGAGGTGTTCTATACGATTGCCATTTGTCAATTTCCTTTTAATATAGAGAGGTATAAAAATAAGTCATCAACTATTTGCTATAATTCTTAACTTGTGCATTATGAAAAGATTGAAAAGGAGAACGCTATAAAACGTCTCCCAAAATTTATTGCATAAGGCTTTATGTACAAATGAATGACCCATAATTGAAATGGTCGGTTGTCTTTAGTCAATAATTATCGTACAAAGAATCACAAACTTTTTAGAATATTAAAAAATTACAAATTTTTTTAAATATAAATAATTAAATATTAAAGAATTATCGTACAAGGAATTACAAATTTTTTAGAATATTAAAAAATTACAATTTTTTTAAATATAAATAATTAAATATTGAAAAGATTTAATTGAATAAGATTGTTTTGCTTTTTAGAACAATAATAATTGCAATATTTGATAACTTATGGACTAGATACATGTACTTAATTATTAGTTCCATGATGATTTTAAATTCCAAGTGAAATTGTTATTTATATTTTTTTATTGGTTTTTTTTATATAATTAAATGCCAAATTAAATTTCTACTTACTAGATACCTCTACTTAATTATTAGTTTCATGATTGACTTAAATTCCAAGTGAAATTGTTATTTATATTTTTTAATTGGTTTTTTTATATAATTAAATGTAAAATTAAATTTTTACTTAGATTTATTTATTCTTAATTTGTTATTTATATTTTTTTAATTGGTTTTTTTTTTATATAATTAAATGCCAAATTAATTTCTACTTGGTTTGTTGACTTATTTATTCTTAATTTGTTGAATTATAGTAATCGGTTTTCTATCGATCTATTGTGGCACTATAACCAAAGCATTTAACCTAAAGTTTTTGCTAATTCATAAATTTGTGGAATTGTATTTCATATTTTATCGTAAGTTTTCAATTTGATATCTTATTTGGCCTTATATCTAGGCAATATGAGGTAAAGTTAGGATAAAGGGACTAATAATTTAACTAGTTTGAATGTAAAGTTAGGAACTCATATTCAAGATGAAGTAATGCTAACTTTCAAGTTAGAATTACTTCCATAACATTAAATGTTTTCCATGCATAGATAATTCTTAGAGTTAGGTACATCTCCCCGTGGCAACGGTGCCTTCACAGGTGTTGCGATCTTCACCAGGTGTGATCTTGAGCTTCACCAGGTGATACGACTGATTGCTATAATTCTGCAACCGATTTTTGTGACCTTGCCCGTCCCTGTGACCATCACCTCGCTCAATGCCAGTACTAGCTTCTATGGCTGCCCTAGCTTTCCTCTTCAGTTTCACGTTATAAAGACTCGAGGCTCTCTTACCTGCTAGTTTATAGGAAGGATACCATGCCATCAAGCGTTGAGCAAGCAATGATTATATTAATTCACCTCAAGTTCGCGGTCGTCATTTCCTCTCCAATCGTCTCCAAATTTCTGCGAACCGACGTCTGCACATAAACCAAGCAAATGCTACCTTGATTCAATGAAATAACAAGGGTAGCAGGTTCAACTGGGTGCCATAGCAGGTAAGAAGAGGTTAGTTACTTTATACCTTCCTCCTCCTTTTACAAAGTCATAGCAACTGAAGTTCTATTTCACGAGCAAATGTTTAAATGTGAAGGACCTCGTTCTGCTCTCTTGGTGGACACACTACCGACAATTCCCATTGTACGGTTTCTGGTATCATTGGCTCTATCGACATTCTCCTGCCAAGAAATTGGTCTATCTCCAGGAAACAAAGAAAGCATTCCCCCGACAAGAAATTACTTGCCAAAGCCAAAGAGACTCACCTTCTCGCAAATACCTAATGTGAGCATCACCGCCTACATCCCGGAAGAGTAATGGAACTTGGGGCCCTCATGCGTCGCGCTCCATTCATCTAGATGCTTCCCGGTGGTCTCCACAAAATTCTTGAGAGAATAGTACTTCACTATTCTGCCACAAAGGTTGTCGAATCGAGCATCTGTGACGAGCAGCGGGGTCTTGTGGGACACGTTTCAAAGGGCGAAATCCATGAAATGAACGGCATCGCGGATGTACATCATAATTGGGATGTTTTCCCCGTATGGATGGCAGAAGCACCCGACTCTCCTGGCGCAGGAATGAAAAATATTGTTGTTGATGAATACAAGAGTGGTCTTGGAGCCCACGTTATCTTGGAAACCGCCTTTGCGAGCGTTTTTTAGTCGGATTACATCTCGTGGGAATCGATCAACGGTCTGTGGGTTTTGAGCAGCAGGATGCCGCTGTTACCCACCACGGCGCAACTCCGGTAGGGTTTCCCGGTTCGGATCTCCAGAGTCCCGGTGGCATTATATATGTGTGCAATGAAGAAATCAAATAGTCGCACAACACATAGGCATACAGTTCCTGGTGAGAGCGAATTGATATCAATGGAACTTGGTATCTACACTTAAAATTTGTAAATGCATGTATGGTTCCTGGTGAGAGCAGATTGATATCAATGGAACTTGGTATCTACACTTAAATTTGTAAATGTGTGAAAGGAGGAGTATATACATGCACCACATCTTTCAAATCATGAACCATTTAGATACGGGAAAACACCCAATTGTTATCAAAATACCAAACATTGTTGTCAGCTGTCAGTTTATCTGAATGTTGCTTCCCACATTTTCTATTTTTATTTAATCAAATTTTAAAAAACACTAACAAGTTTTTTTTGTCGACGACGTTCTATCATTTGACCCTTTAGAGGTAACACCGGGAGGAATTATTCTTGATTGCCATGCATAAACATGGAACTCTGGTGCAGGATTTATTACGTTATCTTCCAATGGCATCCCTCAGTTAATTCAAACGAAGCAGAGAGGCTTCAGCTACTCATTGTCTGCACAATAACTGCAAGTATCGACATGATTTTGCAAGCAAAAGAAATTTTATCACGTAAATGACCCTTCAGTTGCTCACCATCTTCAATTCAATAGAAAACTCCACTTTCAAATCTTTACATTTATTCATTCAAGTTGGTCATCTCTTCGACCTCACGTACAAATCACCGCCATACTTGAAAATCTCGTCCTGGATATGGTTGATGGAGGTTTCGGATAAATTTATGGTAGAAGACAATCTAAGTTCTAAGGTTTTATGCCCCGCATTCTGTTATTTTTTAATCAAGTATGTTTTAATTTGTTAAGCAAATGTAGAATTATATATCTTCGTGAATTGTTTTCCTTAATTATGTTATCTGGATGGTGCGACTTCCCTATTTAATCTTAATTAATTTATATGTCTGGGTTTTCTATTAACATATTCGGGATTCTAGGGTTCTTTACGTTGTCAAGCGTTGCGTCCTTCCAAAAAATTCAATTGAAATGTCGGTTTTGGTGCGAATTTGAATGTGAAACGAATCTGACTTTGAGCTTGTTTATGTAAAGATGCTGAGAATGTAAAGAAAGAGTGCAATATTCATTGTTCTTTGAACTATTTTTTCTTTTTAAATGGAGGAAAACACAGTTAGTTGTCTTTTTGGCTAAACTGACATGTTACCATAGGCATAGTTATACCATCAAAATCAACCAGAACTTGCATATGGCCTCATCCTCACTTGAGTGTGTTTGAACCCTTTTTTTTTTTTAATGTTAGAGTTTCATGGTTATACTCAGTAGGAGATATCAGTTGGTTTAGTTGGTTGGACTGAGGTACCCAGGTTTGATTCTCAGCACATTTTGTCTCAGAATCCTGAAGTGACACATCCCAAGAGTTTAGTAACCACTCTGTCCAAAAATTGGGTTGTTATTGTAAAAAATGAAGACAGGTATATGTTTATTTCGATCAAAGCTACGTTTTGATTTTTCTATATCTTATGTGCATATAGTATATTTTTTCACATATGCTACTCCAACTTGGACTACTCGACTAGGCTACTTGAGAGAAACTATGTAGCATGGATAAGTTTTCACATAAAATACTAGCATCTATACCATTGGAGACTTGTCTACGAATATCGGAGCAGCAAGTCTACCTTATTAGCAAGGACTTGTTGCTCCGCAACTACTCTTGTTCATTTAGGAGATTTAGAAAATAGGTATGGTATACTAGTTTCGATATTTGAAAGGAGCAAAACAAATTATAGAACTTGCTTTAAGTGAAAAACTTATTAAGGCAATGATCATAGAAGACAAATTTTGGTAAAATTTAGACATACATTTTTGTGGAAAATTCTTTCGCTTATTTAGCCAAGATTGGGTTATATTTTTTGTTTTGTAAACGCCAAGTTATAGTGGGTCATAATCTAGTCCCCACGTGTTGGATTGGTTAAGCTAGGACACATGTCCTAAAACAAGAAACATGTGGATCATAATCTAGTCCTCGAGTGTTGGACTGGTCAAGCTAGGACACACGTCTTAAAACAAGAAATGTGTTAAACCCATGTAAGACTCAAGCTTAATCTTTAGCATGGAGTACATATGAAAATTTGAACACTATGAAAGAGAGCAAGAATGAGCAATATAGAGCAAAGACAATGGTGTATGTGCACTCCAACCTCCTTCTTATTTACACGATGAGGGATGAATTGTTGAAGGGAAAAACAAAAATATATATGGGTTTGGACAATAGAGTTGAGTTGGCATTATCCAACTTGGATCTTAATGAACAAATCTTATACTTACTTACTTTTGATGATGGTGATCCTTGTGAGATATTCCAATTTCCTCCACACCAACCAATGTAGATCTCAAATTAAATATAAAGAAGGAGAAAGAAAGAAGAGTAGCAATGGTGGCAATCTTGATCATTCTAACATGGTATATGATATTCTTCCAAAATACATGGAATAATTTAAAGCAATAAAACTTTAAAAATAATTGGAAAAAATAAATTATAAAAATAAATTAAATTTAACAAATTTAGGATGATATTCTTCCAAAATACATGAAATAATTCAAAGCAATAAAACTTTAAAAATAATTGGAAAAAAAACTAATTTATAAAAATAAATTTAATTTAACAAATTTATAACTATTTTAGGATTTAGGTGAAGGAGTATTAATACACTGGTTACTTTTTCACATGTTTAAAATATTCTTAATTGAAATGATGGATTAAGTGTTTTTAGCCTAAGGGTTTATTATGAGCTTAAGCACGTTATTAAAAAGACTTCTATTACTTTTTCACATGTTTAAAATATTCTTAATTGAAATGATGGATTAAGTATTTTTAGCACAAGGGTTTATTATGAGCTAAGCACATTATTAAAAGGACTTCTATTGTATTATGTGCTCATGATATGATTTGCAATGAAATGAAAAATAAAAGTGAAGTTGTAACCTAAAATAAATAGATATCTTTAGTTATTATTTCAATTATTATATATCTAATTTTTTATAGTAAGAAACATAAATTAAAAGTGTAAAATCAAAGTAACATAGTATTAAATGAATAAGAGTTTTACCATTATTTTGTAATAATAGAAATGGTTAGAATTTTATTATAAAAAGTGGTTGTAATAGAGTTAAATTAATAAAATATTACATAATTTCTATAGATAAAGAGAACCTCTTGAAATGAGGAGAGAATTCCATCTTTGCCACTCTAATTGTTTTAGTTTAAAAAAAAAAAAATTATATATTCTAACAAAATAGTTGAAAAGAAAAACAACTTTGCTTAACATAACACATGTCTTAATTTAGCTTGATACTTTGTCTTGACGCTCCAATCTTGTCGAGGTTGGAAATCTTGGATAACTTCTTGAGATTTGATGTACTGAAGATTGATGGAACATAGCTTGTTTTAATTCTTTGGAAATCTTGGATAACTTCTTGAGATTTGATGTACTGAAGATTGATGGAACATAGCTTGTTTTAATTCTTTAATTATCCAGTGGCTCGAGTGGATTTGGCAAGCTTGTTTGTTCACCTCCTTCAAAATTATAGTCATTTCCTGATTCCTTTTCTACTCATGTTCCTAATTTTTTGTCTCCTAATTTTTTTGTCACTAGCTGAGCATTTGCTTCTCTTTTATATTCCAATTCATGACGTTGGCCCTCAAATTGTATTTTATTTTCTCCATTTCGCAAGAAGAATAGAGACACTTTTATTTTCTCCATTTCGCAAGAAGAATAGAGACAAGGAAGCTTGTTGTGCCTCCACATGCTGCTCACAGTCCTGAAACACACAATTCGACCGTTGTTGTGGATGGTATGGCAGATAGGCGACGAAGTCCAACTGAGGTGGCAAAGGAGGCTCGAGCTAAGAAACAAAGAACAAATCCATAATGTTCCAATTCTACTATCGATCGCCGAGTGTGAATCCATGTGGTGTTGCAAAGGCGAGTTGATTCGCAAGGACAGAATGAGCGACGAAATGGATGGGGAAGGAGATCTCCCACATGCGAGCATGAGTGAAACCACAAATTGTTTACGAGCCAACACATGTGCCAAATGGTAGTTTCGACCCATCGAGGGCGGCGATGTAGGATAGGTGCCCAAATGATGACGGATGCATGAAGTTCATTAAAAGATGGGTCATGTCAACCAAATTTTTCATTGCAGATTGCATTTTCCTCAAGGTAAACTATGAATGTTGAAACTCCATTTTTCATGAATTGTCCTTGCTCTAGATTCTTTGCATCCTTGGCGAGGGAGTATGCTCTACTAGAATGTGTAAATATACTACCTTGTGAAATTTGCTCTACCAGAATGTGTAAATATTCTACCTTGTGGAATTTCCCTTCTTTGTTAGCAATCCGCTGATAAACTCTTTGTAAACAAAACTCTTTACAATCGTTTATTCTTTGAATAAATGGATAAATGGAGTGTCCAATCAAAACTCGTTACAAAAGGATAAATGGAGTGTCCAATCAAAACTTTGAATATTTCAAATTTATGTATATCTATACAGCTACCTATCCACTATGAACATTAAAAACATTATTCGTTGGTCCCCATATGCTCCACAGAGCGCTATTTTCAGGGGCAGTCAGATTTTCCACAAATCGTGTACTCCCATCCCCTACTATGTTAAATTCCGATCAAGTCCAATCTCATTACTT
>ML777156.1:949349-970787 GCA_009831015.1 Picea engelmannii
GAGGCTCCACCTTATATTCAATCAAGATATACTGTACAGGTTTCTTTCAAACTGGCATGTGGCAAAGTGATACCTATTCACAAAGGGGGTTATATAAATAATGTGAGAAATTATTGAACCATCATGGTTCGTGAATTATTCTCCAAACTATTTGGCACCATTCTAGAGAAGAAAATAAGTAAATAAGTAAATGAGCAGAAGAAAACAATGTCTTGGCTTCTACTCAAACTGGTTTTTAGCATTCAACCATTGACAAACTTGTAATTCTTAGTAGTTATTGTCTAGAAAGCAAGAGGTGAACTCAATACTATTTATCGTTTGCTTTGTCAAGTTTACTTAAACCTTCATTAGAGTGTCTTGAAGAAAATTTTAGGGAAGAACGAAGAAATTAGGAATTCCAATTGAGTGGAGAAGTCACTTTTTTATTATATGAAAAGGTTATTGCCTAATTGGGCATACCGACAAATGATTAAACTAGAAGAAGGAAATTCAAAATCAAGAGTGGTATCTTAGTGAAACAAGGAAGTTCCCTCTCTCCAACACTATTAGCCATATTCATAGATGAGTTCGAAATTGGAAGTGAAAAATGGGAGAGGAGGAATATGTATAGCAAGGTATGCTTTGCTGTTGTTGATTTATGCAAATGATGTTGTGTAATTGGCAAAGCACAAAGATAGTCTCCAAAGGAATCTTGATGTCATAAACAAAATTTGCAATTACTTTGAAATGAAATTTCATGTAAAAAAAACTAAAGTAATGGTAATCTATACTTGCCATAAGGATATAACCATCAGATGTAATGGTGACAAATTGGACATAGTTCCTTCCTTCTTACATGGGCCTTGAATTTGACTATACTTACAACTAGAACTCTTGTGCGGAGAAACAAGTAATAGGAGGCATGAAAGCCCTCTATTCGATGCAATATAAATGCAGAAAAATTCAACTATGGAGTTGAAAATTGAGGAACTTGCTCTTCAGAACATTAGTACAAAGTTCAAACATACTTTTGTAAGGTTGTCTTTTTTGGACTGTGGGCCTCTCCAAAGAATCTTAGAGAAACTTGTTGAAAGAGTTCCAAAAAAGTGCTTATCAGAGGAGCAAGGAGTTCAAATGCAAACCCCTTACCCATAGAGCCATCAAAAACATGTATGTTACCTTGAGAAGGATGTTGGGATAGGTGTGTAATACACCTTGCAATTGTGCAATGGAACAATTATCTCAATAAATGTTGAGCAGTAGCAAGGTATAAATTTTGAGTAGTAGTAGGCAATGAATGATAAGCAGTAGTAGTTGGCCAATTAATTGTTGATGGTTTACCACATGTAGAATTGAAAAACCGAAAATGGTTGATGATTTATAATATCTATTTATTGAGTGCTTGGGTAATTAAGAGGAATTGAAAGAGAGTTTTTAACTTACTATTATGCTGCCGAAATTTCTCCAAAACCTTTATGCCATAGAATACTCTCGTTAAGAGCACAAAGACTCTACGATGTATTGTAACCATTTGTTAGTTGTTGAATAATACATTAAGCATGCTTTGGAGTGTGGGGTTTTTCTCCCAAAAGGGTTTTCCGCGGGAAATTGTATAGTTTAAATGTTGTTTATTATTGAAATTGTGTTTATTTAGTTTTCCACACATTCTTTTCTCATTGGTTAGAGTAGGAAGCATATTATAATCGTTGCTTCCTTTCATTTGGTATTAGAGCTTGATTACCTTGGATCCTAGGTGTGAAGGGGAAAGGTTTTTTGATCTAATCTTGATTTGAGTGGGAGCTTGTGCAAAAGAAAATCTTGTTGTAGGGAAATGATGAGCACGTCTATATTATAAATGGAGAAGTTTAATGGCACTATCTTTGAGTTGTGGAAGCTCAAGATAGAGGATCTGATCATAGATGGAGGTCTATAGGCTATAGTATCTAGAACCAAACCCAAATGGTATGAAAGGTGACGAATTGGTAATGTTGGAGAGAAAGGTGATAAGCCTTATCAGGATCTTTCTAGCTCATTCTGTGTTATTGAACATTTTGAAGAAATAATTGTGGCAACTCTATGAAAGAAGTTGAGGGATTTGTACCAGGCTAAATCCTTGGTTAATAAATGCTTTTTGCAAAAAAAGTTGTTCACCTTGAGAATCGGTGATGGTGAGTCTATATCTGAGCATTTGAATGCATTTAATACTATTGTGACTCTGTTGATCTCAGTGGAGTGAAGATGGATGAGGAGGATCAGTGTATGACTTTTTTGTGTTCTTTTCCAAATTCATGGGACAACTTGGTAATGACCATTGCAAACATTGTAAATATATTGGTACTTGAGAAGGTCATGGCTACTTTACTGTGAAAGGAGGTGAGGCAAAAATCTTTTGAATGCACCAATGAGGCGTTGGTTGTTCATGGAAGATTGAAGGAGAAAGGAAAGAAGAGGGAAAAGGGCAGAGATCCAAATCTCATAGGAGACCTAAGTCTCTTGTAAAGTCGAAGGAAATATGCTAGCACTATGACAAGGTCGTGCATTTTAGAAGAGGCTGCAAGGAAGAGAAAAAGAATAAGAAGGAAAAGAATGATTTTGATGATGTGTCTAAAACATATTCTCAAGAGGATGGAGGATATGTCTTTGTTGTAACTCTGAAAACAAATGCACACCAAAGTGCATGGTTAATAGACTCTAGAGATTCCTTCCATATGACTTCCCATCAAGATTGGTTTTCAATGTATGAGAAATATGATGGTGGGATGGTATACCTTGATGATGACTCTCCTCTCAACATAGTTGGTCATAGTGGAGTCTCGATCAGATTCCCTTATGGTAGAGTGAAGAGGATCAGTGGAGTTTTTCATATTTCAAGTTTGGCATGGAACCTACTATCAATAAGAAAACTTAAGGGCATGGGTGTGCACGTTGTTTTCTCTAATAAATGGTGTGAGATGGTCTGGGGCAACTATGGTGCTTGCTAAGGGTGTTCTTATGGGCACTCTATTCCAACTTGATGCCTACACCATCCATTGAAAAAGTTCTTCAATTCCTACAGCTAAGAGAGCTATTAAATCTGCACCTTTACAATCAGAACTTGTATCTACTTTTGATGGTCATGCTTTATGGGTTCGCAAACGATCTCTTGCTTCAAAAAGCAATTTATATGCAGATATGACAATGTTATGGCACCAAAAATTGAGCTATATAGGTGAGAAGGAAATACAAGCCTTGGAAAACAAAAATCTTGTTAATGGATTGAATGATTGTGCTCTTGAATTTGATTTTTACGAGCACTACATATATGGAAAATGCAATTGTGTTTAATTTTATTCTAGTTCCCACAAATATTTTGGGTTGCTGGACTTAATTCACTATGATATATTTGGTCCTATTAAAGTTCCTTCAATTTCTAAGGCTTTGTATTATATGTCATTCATTGATGATTATTCTAGAAGAACATTGGTATATTTTCTCATAACTAAATCTATGATCTTTAGTCAGTTTAAGGAGTTTAAAGCTCTCTTGCAAAATTGGATTGGTAGGAAGATTAAGGTGTTGAGGACCAATAATGGCAACAAGTTCTCTTCTGCAAAGCTTGATAAGTTTGTAAGGAGAATGGCATTGAAATACATAAGACAACTATTATACCCTTCAGTGGAATGGAGTTGTAGAACAAATGAACATGATGTTGATGGAGAGAGCTAGGAGTATGCTTAGTGGAGTTGGATTAGAGAAGAAATTCTAGGCAGAAGCAATTGCTACTACATTCACAGTACTCCCACATCAGCACTTGTGTATAAGACCCCTATGGAGGTCTAGACTGGCAAAAATCCCTCACTTCAACATCTTCATGTTTTCGGTTGTGAGGCATATGCTCATGTGCCTAAGGAGAAGCATTGGAAGTTGGATAACAAGGCAATGAAATGTGTCTTCATCATCTATGGCGTTGGTGTGAAAGAGTACAAGCTTTGGGATCCAATGGTTGGGAAAGTTTTGTATATCACAAATGTTATTTTCAAAGAAGTTAAGTCTTCCCCCATGTGGTGCAACCAAAAGAGGATGATAAGAAGTCAATTGTTCATCTACCACCCAAGACCGAGAAACTAACCCAAGAATTGAACAATAAGTTTTTGATGAAGCAAGGTGAGGAGGAGGACTTAGAAACATCAAAAGAAAAGGGGGAAACTCCACATCAAACTTTAAGGAGGTCCACTCGATAAAGAAGGAAACCAGACAAGTAGAATTATAATTTGATTTCAAATGTATATTTGTTTTATCTACTAACATTGATGAACCTATAACTATGAAAGAGGCAATAGAGATGGAAGATAAGGAACCTTAGATATTGACCATGGAGGAGGAGATGGCTCCACTTAGAAAGAATGATACAATGGACTTGGTATCGTTGCCTAATGGGCAAAAATCCATTAGATGTAAACGAGTGTTCAAAAAGAAAATCCATTTAAATAGTAGCGTTGAAAAGTACAAGGCAAGGTTAGTTGCAAAAGAATATTCTCAGGTTGAAGAGACAAAATTTGGTGAGATTTTTCCCTAGTTGCTAAGTTAACATTTATCAAGTTTTTTTTGTCAATAGCAACAACCTTTCACTTAGCAATAGAACAACATACAAGAAAAAATCGTCGATAAATCGGAAAAATCACGATTTTTCAAGGAAACAAGTTTTTGTTTATTAAAAATCGTGATTTTTTTAGTTTACAAAAAATCATGATTTTTTTAAAAACTCGTCAATGTTTTGGAAAAATTTGCAATTTTTTTKAAAAAATCGCATTTTTTTMAAAAAAATTGATCGCCCTATCACCCTGGTAATTTAAATTTATAACCCTCAACACTAATTAAGTTTTTTTAATTTTATGACCCTCTTACAGGTTGGCATTCTCACGTCTTAATGACTTGGTATACGTCTACTACAATCTCCGGATTTGGATGAGGCAAATAGAGAAAGAGCCAGAAGTGGATGGCATTTCTTTGGAATATATTGATATATTGTCTAAGTGGAGGGTGGAGGTTGAGGTGCCTCTCTTGGATGAGGCACTTGCGTGGTTAGAGGAAGGGGAGCAGCAGCAACAGCACTAGGAGATTCATCCATACACCATGGAGGATGATGTGCCAGTTGAAAATGAAACACCACCTTCTACACAGTTTGKAGTAGCTWGTCCTCCATCCATCATTGATCGTCATATAGTTAATGCACGACCATGACCTTCTGCCTCTAGTTCAAGTCCTAGCAAACATCCCTTGATCTTTCCCCGTAAAAGGGAGAGAGGGCATTGATATCATATAGCTAGTTGCTAGTTTTGGGACACATACATTTATATATGTGATCATTGATATGATTTTGTATTGGTTTCAAACTTTCAGTAACAACTTTGATGTATCGGTTTTTATTTGGCATCCACTATCATATATATATATATATCAGTTCTTTCTCCATGCTTATGTGCCTATGTGCTTATATGATGTTGTTGTTGCTTCATATATTGAAAAATGTTTAAATTTAAAAAAAAAAATGAATAAATTAGAGCTTTTTCGATTTTTTCGTCGATTTTTCCGATAAGATGTTTTCAGGACCCTTGCCGATTTTTTGTTGATTCCGATGTTTTCTTCTATTCTACATGGTGACTTGAAGGAGGATATTTACATGACACATCCAAAACACTACGTTGAAAAAAGTAAAAGAGTCATTGGTTTTCAAATTAAAAAAGTCTTTTTATGGTCTCAAAGAGTCTACCAAAATGTAGTACAAAAAGATTGATTCTTTTGTATTGCGATTGGGATTTCTACGATCCAATTAGATCATTGTGTGTATTACAAAGAGGATAGTGTTCATTTCCTTGTTATCACTTTGTATGTAGACAATATGTTATTTTTGGTGATAGTATGGATGTGATTCATGATTTGATGTCTCAATTTTCAACACAATTTGATATGAAGGACTTGGGGGCTGCAAAATATATCCTAGGAATGGAGATTAGAAGAAAAACTTTAGTTGAGCCAAAGTAAGTATGTGAACTCTATGATGCAAAGTTTTCACACGACAAATTGTAGACCATTGAGTATTTCGATTTATGTGGGAACTAAGCTTTCAGTTGAACATTTTCCTACAACACCCATAGATATGGAAGATATGGTTTATGTTCATTATGCTAGTACAGTTTGTAGTTTGATGTATGCCATGGTCTGTACTAGACCAGACATTGCCCAAGCAATGGGAGTCTTCAGTTGATTCATGGCTAATCCTAGACCTGAACATTAGGCTACAATGAAGAGGGTCTTCAAGCATTTGTTAGGTACTTCTAAATATTCTATTTGTGATCATAGTGATGTTTCAAGGGACCAACACTCGACAAATATACAAGGTTATTTGGATTCTGATCAAGCAAGGGATGTAGAGAGAAGATCTACCATCAGATATGTGTTTCAACTATTTCATGGAGTGCAGTAAGTTGGATGAGCAAGAAACAAGTTGTGCTTTCTTTGTCCACTTCATGTGCAAAGTATATGGTAGCTACTCATCCCTGTAAAGAGGTCATTTGGCTTATGAAACTGTGTTTAGATGTAGGGCTAAGTCAAAGAGATATTACAATTCATTGTGGTACTCACAGTACCATTTATCTAGAGAAGAATTGAACCTTTCATGCAGAGACAAAGCATATTTATATCCAATACCATTTCGTTCAAGACATAGTAGAGAATGGAAAGGTAGAGAATTGAGATCCTAAACCTTTACACTATAGAATATTCTCCCGAGTGCACAAAGACTCTGTAATGCATTGTAACCATTTGTTAGTTGTTGAATAATACATTGAGCATGCTTTGGAGTGTGGGGTTTTTCCCCTGAAAGAGTTTTCCCCAAGGAATCATGTTGTTTTAAGGTTGTATGCTTCTGTGTAGTTCATTACTGTAATTGTGTTTATTTAATTTTCTACACATACTTCTCTCATTGGTTACTGTAAGGGGCATATTATGCACCTCTAATTCCTTTCAAAGGAGAAGCATTATGTCAATTTATTATATATATTATCAAAACAAATCACATCTAGATACAAACATATTACCAAGAAAGCAAAGATTCCATCTTAGGATAAGGGTTGGTAGTAGATATTGTTATGAAGTGAAATGCATAAAAAAAGGGGGAATTGAAGAAGAATATTTTTCAGACAAAACACTAGCCATTCGAGACTTGGTACAAAAGAAGGCAATGGAGAAGTTGTGGTGAGAACCTAGTTAGAAAATGAGATTCTATCAAAATGAGATCAACCAAATGATTACTTACACAAAATAACAATTCCTCTATAAAAATATTTATGCATAAAAAAACATTACTTTGTCAATTCTTGGCTAAGTTTTCATCACCTAACAATGGAAAATGAAAATGGAAGAATATAAAAGAGAACTTATATGTTATTTGAAAGCAAGAGGAAATTGAAGATTGAGTACATGTGATGATATATTGTCCTATGTGTGATGATATATTATCCTATGTATGAACAAATAAGACTAAAGCACTCCATTCAACATGAATATTTTAATAGCTTACATAACTTGTTGAATTTGACAACAAAAAATAAGTGTAATGATATTTTAAAACACCAACAAAAAATAAGTGTAATGATATTTTAAAACACCACAACAAATGAACATGTTTTAAGTTCAAATACCCTTAAGATAAAAGGACATCAACTCTACAAGATATTTTAAAACACCACAACAAATGAACATATTTTAAGTTCGGATACCCCTAAGATAAAGTTCATCAACTCTATAAATATGATTTTTTTTGTAATTTTTAATATCACAATATATTGTAAATCTCATACTCTTTTGGAGTTAAAATGTAACTATTTATTATAGCAATATCATAAATAAGTATGATAAAGAATATGTTTTTCTATTTTATTGTTAAAATCATAATTGAACATAATATTAGACATAAATAGGTACATTTACAACCCAAATGTGTAACGCTTACATTATTATATGTTCTAGTTTGAAAAACAATATGCTTATAATTACTATCAATCATAATAATGTCAAGAAATAAAAATATCATTATATGATGATGATGATGGTGGTGGTTAACCTCTACTCACATCAAAATTGGTCTAAAAGATCTTATCAAAGATAAAGAATTACTTGGTTTGCTTTCAAATTTCATCTCTATGCTAGAAAAACTTTAAGAGAAGCATTCCTAAATCACCATAGTTTTGATGAGTAAAAATGTTAGAAAGGTTGGTGTTTAACAAGTATTTTAAAATTGTGATCTAATGTGGATGTATGGAGAACATTCTAAGAGAAAGTATTTTTCATCTCCAACCATCTTAGTATCTCAAAAATGACAAATTCTTTCCTCGCACATGGTTTAAAGAATTGTCCAACTACCTATTTCACAATGGATCTCCTGAGAGTTTTTTCTTATTTTAGCAATGTTGATTTTTTTATTTTATTCTACGAAGTGACCTCTTCCTTTATTCTCCAATGATATAGCCAAGACTTGGGAGCCCCATGTGGTTTTGACTAGAATTTAAAGCAATCTTAGGAAGCCTCTTGTCTTCCATGTTGTTTATCTTACTCTTGTATATTAGGCACCTAGTGATATTGGTGCTCCCTTAATGAAAGAAAGACTATGAGAAAGATAAAATAAAGTATATTGTCTTTATTTTTGAAATTATAAGTTATGCAACATTTTTAGATTTGCTATATCTCCACACTTATCTAAAAATAGTGCAGCACCAAACCTCACAACTATATAAAATAAGAAAACTCACTAAGTTTAAAAATACACTTAATATAAAAACTATTATATAAAAAAAAAAAATTTAAATAACAATTTAAGAATAATATATATATATATATATATATATATATATATATATATATATATATAAACACTACTAAATATTATAAGTTTTATCAAATTTTCTGAGAATACTTACTTATATTCATTTTAAATGTAAAAAAAAAATGCATTTCAAAACATTAATCACTATGTATACTTCTGAAATTGACACAAATTTACAAATTTAATGATGTACATTGTCATACATTGCACTGTTTCACATGTTTATTGATAGTCTCTAACTACACGTGCTTTATTTTTAATGGGCGTTCGGGGCATCCCACGCAGAAAAATCAACACCTTTACGTTTAGGGTAAGGATCGCCGATTGCCCATCATCTTGCTTCTCTATGCAAAGATTCAAAAGCTCTTAAAAAAAACTAGTACGCTTATTCATTGTTAAAATTTGATTCACGGGTATGATAAATTTCTGTTCAAGATTTTTCTTGGTCTTAGTCCTTGAATCAATTCTGATGCATAAGTACTGCCCAGAAAATATCCAGTACAAATCAGAATAAAGATCCTCTACATAGTTTTCCTGTGTGGAGCACTGAGTTTTCCTGTGTAGAGCACTGAGTTTACCAGCAGCTCTATTGTTTCAGCGCACGTACTACTATTAAGCCTAAACTTGTATTTCTACTAGAGTCTGCTATACCTGGAACGTCTAAATAACGGTTTGAAGAAAACATGCCCAACGAAATACAAGCAGCTTTATCTGTGTTTCTCTATTCTTTATGGAGACTATGAATTCGAACCAGAAGAAGAAAAAACATGGGAGTAATGTTTTAATGAGTACCTGGAGCTCGAGTAGTCGTACAGCTTCCCAGTCGAAGAAAAAACGACGAGGGCTACATCTGCTTCACATAGAATCGATAACTCTTGAGCTTTTTTGAACAACCCTCTGCGCCTCTTCGAGAACGTGACCTGCCTGGCCGAAGCGTTAGCTATTCTCTTAATTTCTATTTTCTCGCGGGCCATGTCACTCCAATCTGAGATTACAACAACAACAACAGGAAAGATCTCTCGCGATTAACATACAAACCACAGACAGGAAGTGAAACAGTTTCCACCAAATCCGAGGACCTAGAACAAGATTAAATGGCACGAAAACTGGGTTTGTGGATAACAGCCCTAAAAATCCGGCAGTCAAACGAGATAATTCAACACGGAACTTGCAGAGCAGAGCGATATCGAGGGCGCAACTTCGGTTTCTGTCTTTGTATAACCAGGGAGAAAATAGTGGGAAAAATTAGGTACTCTAGGTCACTGAAAGGGATGCCGCACATGCCGAGGGAAGTTATCTGCAGTGCAGTACAGCGGGCCCTAATAATAAAAAGCAAACAGTGTCCTTCCTCGGCCTTCCCTCGCTGCCATTAATAGGCTGACTCCAAATCTCTCCAAGGGCCACGATTCGGCCAATAAATCAAAGCTCAATCCGTATAAGATTACATAGATATACTGTGGCGGTGAAAAGTCTTTCAACGAATAGTATTACAGGGCTAAAAATGTTGGGGTTTCGGTTCCCGATACTGTTGTTTTTTGCCCAAACATGTACTCGCGGACAATCTGTCGGGCTGTGCGTTGGATTCGCTCGCTCCATCGGTTAATGATGGCAAATGGAAAAGAAGGAACGTACACAGACATGACATGGCGCAGTCCCCATCGGATGGATGTTCGAGTCAGTAAAGTTAGGTGGGATGTCAACAAAAGCAAAAGGAAAAGTATTGAACGGAAAACAGGGACACCACCTCATTTTTTTCATTTCCACTGATTGCCAAGCTCTCCACGTCGGCCCCTTTTACCTTGCTCTCAAAGGAACCCACAATTGGTATTCTTCAATCCTTCTTGTGCTTTCAGCAATTGAACATCCAAATATCTCCCCCATAAAATTAGAAAGATGAAGGCTATTGGTGGACCAACATTTATGACACGTTTCCTGAAGTGAATAGAAAGGCTTATTGACCCTTCAGCATCCATCAAAGCTGTCATCCATTTTTTTAGAGGTTAAAATTTGTAATGTTATAATAATTTATGATATTTTAAATTTATTATATTTTAAGGTGAGAATAATTTATGATATTTTAAATTTATAATTATAATAATAATTTATTTTTAAGGTTACATGTAAGTGAGATATTGATAATGACGATGATTAAGATAGAATTGGTCTTTGGGATTTTAAGAGGATAAATGGTAAGAGAAGTTTTCCAAGACCACCATACTTTTGTTGAGTTAAGAGGTCAGGAAGGTTGGTAGTGTGACAAATATTTTGAAAACGAGATCTAATATGGGTATAGGTTGGACAATCTAAGAGAAAATGTTTTTCATCTTCAACCTTCTTAGTGTCACAAAGGTGACACACTCTTTCATCCCATGGTTTTTTGTGACACACTCTTTCATCCCATGGAATTGACCCAGTTTCACTATGGAGCTCGTGAGAATTTGTTCTTATCTTACCAATGCTTATTTTGTTCTTTACACTGGGCAAAACAGATAGATAATTTTGATCTTCTATATTAGGGTTAATTACATCTGTATAATACCTTAATTTTATTTTTTCCTCTAACTCTTTACCACACCACATTTTCTCCTTAAATTTTGATTTGATGGTAGTTATGAGAGCCTCTTGTCTTTCATGTTATTTAACTTGTTCTTATACATTAGGTATCTAGTCATAGTCATACTCTCAATGGGAGAGAGGATTGTTTTTAAGAAGTAATTATATTGGTATATTAGACTTTTTTGTTTATGAGAAAAAAAATCTATTTATTCAACTATTTACTACAAAAATATATATACTTTATCCTCCTCTAAAATTATACCCAAATCTTACACTAATTTTTTGTAAAGTAAAAATTCTATTTTAATTATTTGCTTAAAAAATTAACATACTTTACCCTCCTTTAAAATTGTACCTAATCTCACACAAACTTTTTGTAAAATAAAAATTCTATTTAAATATTAAAAATTTTGTATATAGAACATTATGTATAGTCTAACCCACTCTAAAACAAACGGAATTATTAAATTTCTAGAAAATTAATGAAACTAATAAAACTATTTTGTATAAAAAATTCCTCTACCAAAAATAAAGTAATTTAAATACCTTTATATGAATCAATAAAAAAATATTTAAAAACTTAATATTTGTTAATATTTTAACCTAAATAAAATATTTTAAACTATGTGTGATGATGTTACTTTGACTTTTTTTTAACGCTTATATAGATTCATTATAGTTAAGCTTAATTGTGTAATGATTGATTTGGATTTATCGCACTTACACTTAATTGTGGTAATGATTCCTTGTTTAACCGTTGTAAACAAATCTGTGGCATCGGCTGGTTTTCTTACAATGTCGCACCATAACCATATGGTATTCTATCCAAGGAAGTTTAAATTAGCATAATATATTTTTAATAATTTGGTACACTTCATTTTTTTTGTGTGTGTTTATTACTATTTTATATATAAATATATTTTTGAATACATTTAAAATTATTTCCAAGACATTATTATTTGTAATTTTTAATAAATAACTAAATTATTATTTATTTAATAAATGTTAGAGAAAATGAAATGACAAAGATATTTATAAATGTTATTATTTTTATTAGATGACATTTATTGTCATTTTAATAGAATTATTTTTACAGTTTAATTTGATTGGTATAGACTTTTATTTAATAAATAACTAAATTCTTATTTAATAAATGTTGGGTCTTTCTAGAAAAAAAAAATGACATTTATTGTTATTTTATTAGAATTATTTTTACGATTAATTTGATTGGTACAAATTTTTATTTAATAAATAACTAAATTCTTTATTTAATAAATGTTAAGTCTTTCCAGAAAAAAGTGATCAAGATATTTATAAGTGTCAATTTCATTAGATGACATTTAATGTTATTTTATTAGAATCATTTTTACAGTTTGATGATTGGTGTAGATTTTTATTTAATAAATAACTTTAAATTTTTATTATACCTGTTAATAGGCATGGTATAATCTCCGCGGTTTTGAACGGGAATACTACTTCTCTGCGGTTTTGAAATTATTATTTCTCTGCGGTTTGGAACGGGCATACTAGATCTCTGCGGTTTTTGAACGGGAATAATACTTCTCTTTTTATTTTTTTTTATTTTTTTGGTTTCTTCTAAGATTATATATCAGTTTTTACCTTTTTTACCCTGAATAATCTCTGTAGTTTCTCTGGACTTCTCTATCGTCTTAGAAATTATTTTTTGGCTTCTTCAAAGGGTTGAGCATTTGGAGCATTTGGACATCCGAAGTTGATTTGAGAGATAAAGTCAATCCATAATAATAATTGTTACATCTTTTTTCTCTTTTTTTCAATATGAGCACTCCACCACCTATTCCAAAAATTCACCCTAACAAGGGGAGGCCCCCCAAAATCACCCTAGAGATCCTTTACCATTATATGGAATTAATAGAAAAAAAAAAAAAAGAGAGAGATGTCAAAATCCAAATAGAGTTAGAAACATTAGAAAAAAGGAGTGAAGAAAGAGACGTAAAACTAAGAGAAAATATTTTGGTAGTGTGACAATATTTTGAAAATGAGATCTAATATGGGTATAGGCTGGACAATTTAAGAGAAAATGTTTTTCATCTTCAACCTTCTTAGTGTCACAAAGTTGACACACTCTTTCATCCCATGGCTTTTTGTGACACACTCTTTCATCCCATGGAATTGACCCAGTTTCACTATGGAGCTTGTGAGAATTTGTTCTTATCTTACCAATGTTTATTTTTTTCTTTACACTAGGCAAAACACAGAGATAATTTTGATCTTTTATATTATGGTTGATTACATCTTTATAATACCTTAATTTTATTTTTTCCTCTAACTCTTTACCACACCACATTTTCTCCTTAAATTTTGATTTGATGGTGGTTATGAGAGCCTCGTGTCTTCCATGTTGTTTAACTTGTTCTTATACATTAGCTATTTAATCATAGTCATATTCTCAATGGAGGAGAGGCTTGTTTTTAAGAGGTGTATTAGACTTTTTTATTTATGGGAAAAAAAATCTCTTTATTCAACTATTTGCTACAAAAGTATATATACTTTATCCTCCTCTAAAATTGTACCTGACACCAATTTTTTGTAAATTAAAAATTCTATTTTAATTATTTGCTAAAAAATATACATACTTTACCCTCCTCTAAAATTGTACCTAATCTCACACAAACTTTTTGTAAAATAAAAATTTTATTTAAATATTAAAAAGTTTATATATAAAACATTATGTATAGTCTGACCCACTCTAAAACAAACGGAATTATTAAATTTCCGGAAAATTAATGAAACTAATAAAACTATTTTGTATAAAAAAATTCCTCTACCAAAAATAAAGTAATTTAAATACCTTTATATGAATCAATAAAAAAATATTTAAAAACTTAATATTTGTTAATATTTTAACCTAAATAAAATATTTTAAACTATTTGTTAATATTTTAACCTAAATAAAATATTTTAAACTATGTGTGATGATGTTGCTTTGACTTTTTTTAACGCTTATATAGATTCATTATAGTTACGCTTAATTGTGTAATGATTGATCTGGATTTATCGCACTTACACTTAATTGTGGTAATGATTCCTTGTTTAACCGTTGTGAACAAATCTGTGGCATCCGCCGATTTTCTTACAATGTCACACCATAACCATATGGTATTCTATCCAAGGAAGTTTAAATTAGCATAATATATTTTTAATAATTTGGTACACTTCATTTTTTTTGTGTGTTTATTACTATTTTATATATAAATATATTTTTTAATATATTTAAAATTATTTCCTAGATATTATTATTTGTAATTTTTCATAAATAATTAAATTATTATTTATTTAGGATAACCGTCAGAAAACTTGAGGGCACACAGGATCGATGGAAAAAACCCTAGCGCGCCGAACCGCAGTCTGAGCTGAAGAACCAGACCTCGTTTTTATGCGAAGTGCTCTGACGTAAGAGCACGGCCCCCGAAGCGCTGTCCTGTTGTTTGAGGCTCACGGGATTCCTGTTCCGCTCACTATGAGCACGGGAGAGGGGGGGAAACCCCCCTCATATAGCGACATGGCGGCAAACGACAGAACTGGCACCCGTGCAAAGAGACCCGCCTTTGAACCGCCGGTGCATATGAGAGAACAGCTATTTTCCCAGGAACAAAGTCTTGGCAAAGAAATGGATCTCGAACCTAGCTCATCTAACCCGCAAGCTTCCAAAAACTGGATGCCAGGTAAGTGTATTCCGCAATTAGAAAAACCACCTCTTTATCGCATCAAATCGACAAGGGTAGGGGAACATACACAGTTCATGGTGGACCACGCGCTCATAGGTAAATTCTTGGGACTCTGGCCCACTGAGAAAGACCTAGCTCGATGGATAAAGGATTGGTGGAACCCTAAAGGGGATTATGAGATTCAGCTCAGTTCTAAGGGCTTCTTTACAATTATTCTATATAACCTAGAAGATAAGGATAGAATATTCGACAACGGACCATACTTCTTCAATTCAGCAGGTCTTTTTTTAAGGTTCTGGACTGACAGATTCAACCCCGAGCAAGAGGACTTCTCAAGAGCCCCAGTCTGGATACGGTTGTATTCCCTGCCCCAGGAATTCTCGCTGGAAGAAATATTAATGGGTTTAGGGAATACGGTGGGACAATATGTTAAAACCTCAGAAGCCACGAAGATAAGAAAATACACCTCATATGCCCGTATTTGTGTCTACATGGATATCTCAAAACCCCTTCCGGGATCTATCACTCTGGAGTACCAGGACGAGGATTGGAACCAGACAATTGATTATGAGCATATACCCTTCCGATGCAGAAAGTGCCATGAGCACGGCCACCTGTTCAGGGATTGTCCTCTGAATGTCGCCGCTCCTAAATCAGCCGAGGCCAAGCCAAAGGATGGTTTTACCAACGTCACTGGAAAGCGAAAGAACACGCAAAAAAAGCAGAACCAAAGCTCAGCTCCAAAGGATCCTTCTAAGAATTCCTCTGCGGCTCTCAATCAGGTGTAGAAAGAAGTGGAATCACAGACCCCATCTCAAGTACCACCGCAAGGGAAAGGTAAAGGCGCTGAAACGCAACACACCTCGCATCCAAAGGCAAGCACGCAGTCAACGCAATTAGGTAGGGACGAAGACACCATCATGGTTATCGATGAAATGGATTTGGCCGAAATAGATCTGGAAAAATTGGAGGAGGCCCTCAACCAAAAGGATTTGCAGCATCTCCCAGTAGAGCAACTCAGGAAAGTGCACGAAGTGTTCACCGACTCCACTGCAGGATCCACAGCTAGATTGGGTATCTCTTCAAATTCCAACCTTGAGCCCAAGAAATCTACCAAGGAAAGTAAAAGGCGAGGACGCAAACCAGCCCAACAACTCATTCGGGAGGCAGGGCACTTAATGATCAACTCGGGCCAGATTCAGCGGCTATCAGAAGGTTACCTCCACCCCCCCCCATCATCCTCATGATGAAGATCATATCCTGGAACATTAGAGGCCTGAATGGAAGATCCAAGCAGCGGATCCTCCGAGACAACATCAAAGTTGAGAAGCCAGATATCTTATTACTTCAGGAAACCAAGTGTGCCGGCAGGGAGGCGGAAAGTATCTTCAGGAGCAGTTGGAGAGAGGGGAACTTTCTTTATCAGGACTCCATGGGTGCGGCAGGTGGACTGGCTATCCTCTGGAACCCACAAACAGTCACTCTCACTCACCCCTTCTCTACAAAAGATACTCTAACAGCCTATTTCAAAGCTATTGCCTCTTCTACAGAAGGGGCCATAACAAATGTTTATGGACCGCAATCTCTCCAGGACAAGGAGAGCTTCATACAAACCCTTCAACATGTTCAAACCCTCATACGCCTGCCACACTGGATCATCGGAGGCGACTTCAATATGATCCTTACTCTGGAGGAGAAAACTGGAGGAATTAAAAGGTTGGAACAGGATAGTGGGAGGTTCAAAACCCTTATTGAGCAACTCAATCTGGTCGATATGGAAACCAGGAATGGAACATTCACCTGGTCCAATAGAAGAATAGGACCACAGCACGTGGCCTGTAGGCTGGACCGCTTTCTAGTGTCAGAAGCTCTCATGGAAAGCGACCAGGAAATGGAAGCAAATATCCTACCTAAACCAGGGTCGGACCACTGGCCCATAGCCTTCTGCCTGGACCCGGGAGTCACTACAAGACCCAAGCCCTTCTTTTTCGAAAAGTTCTGGCTATCTCACCCAGATTTTAGTCAACTGGCATACACATGGTGGGCCCAGGCAGAAATCGATCATGGCACCCACATGTACAAACTCCAACAGCGTCTCAAAAATTTCAAACTACTCCTAAAGGAGTGGAATAAATCCACCTTTGGAAACATCATTCTCAGGAAAAAAGAAATTGAAAGCCAGCTGGCGGAACTTCAGCGAATATTTATAACAGGGAGCCGAACTCAGAACTTGGCAAAGGAAGAGGAGAAACTCATAAAGGACTTAGAAGTGTGCAGAGAACAGGAAGAAATTCTCTGGAGGCAAAAGTCTAGAGTCCTTTGGCTTAGAGAAGGGGAGCGCAATACTAAATTTTTCCGCAGGGCGATGACGCATCGCAGATATATTAATCGCATCACCCAGTTGGAGGATGATCAGGGAAACCCAATAAGAGATCATGATCAAATAGCGGAATCTCTCACCTCCTTCTACCAAGATCTCCTTACAGAGACCAACACACACATGGAAGAAGCTATACAAAAGGTCACTCGGCATATACCCAAGTTGATAAGTTCTGAGCAGAATACGGCATTATCAAGGCCCATCACTCAGTCTGAAGTGGACTCAGCTACAAAGGACATGCCCATAGGTAAGGCACCCGGCCCCGATGGATTCACAACGGACTTCTTCCACCACTGCTGGGACATGATCAAGGAGGATGTCTGGAAGGCCGTAGAAGAATCCAGAACATCCGCCCAAGTTCTTTCTGCCTTGAATGCGACATTCATCACTCTCATCCCCAAGGAGGAACGCGCCACTAACCCGAAGCAGTTCAGGCCAATCTCCCTCTGCAATGTCATCTATAAAATAATTACAAAGGTTATCGCCAATCGCCTCAAGCCGATCCTGCCGACCATCATCTCTAATGAGCAATCTGGCTATGTGGAGGGTAGACAAATCATGGATAGCGTCATACTAGCCAATGAGATCATCCACTCCCTAAAAATACTCAAAACACCAGGTATGCTTATCAAACTTGACCTTTCGAAAGCTTTTGATAGATTAAGCTGGCAATATTTGAGATCGGTTCTGGAATCCTTTGGCTTTGATAACCACTGGGTCGACTGGATTCTTAAGCTCACCTCTTCTACCTTTTTTTCAATCCTGGTCAATGGCATCCCCTCCCGACCTTTTCGATCCACTAGGGGCATCAGGCAGGGAGATCCCCTCTCCCCTTTTCTCTTTGTTATCATGGTGGAGGGTTTAGGACGTTATCTCAAAGCGACGGTCCTAGAAGGCTCTCTCGATGGACTGCCACTCCACAATCTACACCCGGCACCCTCACACAGCCAATTTGTTGATGACACACTCCTCCTAAATACCCCCTCGGTCAGAGAAGCCACTAAGCTCAACTCGATCCTCTCTGATTTCTCGGACGCTTCAGGCATGCTGCTCAATCTGGATAAATCTAAACTCTTTTTCTTCAATACGCCAGTCACAGTTCAAGCCCACCTCTCAGGCCTGCTTGGTATTGCCAGAAGTACTCTCCCTTCCACCTACTTAGGCATTCCTCTGACAGGCGATTCTGCGAAATCTATTTCTTGGGACAGTCTTTTACTCTCCATCTCCAACAGGTTGAACAACTGGACCTTCAGACCTTTGAATATTGCAGCTCGACTGGTTCTGCTCAAGTCAGTTCTTCAAGCTCTGCCCACCTATCTTTTCACCGCTCTGGCCGCGCCCACCTTGGTCATCAAGGCCATTAGAAGCCTTCAGCGCAATTTCTTATGGAAGGGAAATCAGAACAACGGAAAATGGGCTCTAGTTGGATGGGATAAACTTTGCAGGCCCAAAAAGCAAGGTGGGTTGGGTATCCGCGATCCGGGGAAGATGAATCAGGTCATGGGAGCCAAGATGTGGTGGAGGTGGTTGCAACATCCGCAAGAACTCTGGGCGAAAATGTGGAAGAAAAAGTACGCCCCGAACGATCAATTCAACCAATTAATAAGATTTAATGGACAGGTGCATGGCTCCAACATCTGGAATACAGCATGGAGAAATCGCCCCTTAATTCAGCAGCATGCCTTCTGGGAGATAAGAAATGGGGATAGCGCACTCTTCTGGCAGGACTCGTGGCAACAGCTACCCCCTCTTGAGGACATGGAAAAACTTAACAATATCAAGACCAAGCTACAGCAAGGCAGACTACAAAGGGTCAATGATTTTTGGATCCCAACTCAAGAGAGGCAACCCTGGAGGAAATGGAAAACTACTAGTACAGAGTTACAGATCACGGGGGAGATTGACCTTCTACCGTGGAAGGAATGCATGCAATCAAGGAAAATTCCAAGTAAAGAAGGGTCGGATGTTCTTCGATGGGGCCATTCCACATCTGGCACCTTCTCGGTCAAGGAAGCTTACCATTTGCAAGGAAACCCTACAAACCAAAATCCCGATCCAATTTGGAACAGAGTGTGGCAACCCTTCTTGTGGCCCAAGGTTTCCTTTTTTCTCTGGCTAACAGTACAAAATCGTATCCTCACTTGGGACAACCTGCGTAAGAAAGGCTTCACAGGCCCCTCGAGGTGTACCCTGTGTCAACAGAATGAGGAAACCATGGAACACCTCCTCAATTCATGCTATTATAGCCAGCAAATCTGGGACAGGGGCACCCAAGCTATGCGACGCTCACAGAGAAACCGGGGAAGTATAAGGGATACCTTAGTCAACTGGGATACAATCTCCTTCCACAACCCAATTATCCAGCGTATATGGCACTTACTCTCGGGCTTTACTCTTTGGTCCATTTGGAAAGAAAGGAACAACAGGATCTTCAACTCTAGACAGTCCCCCCCTGCCAACACCTGGGAACTGACCAAGCGGCTCATTCGAGAAACTATTCATAGCCAGCCTTGGTCACATGAAGACATGCAATGCAATTCAAAGGAAGGGATCATCCTAAATGGATGGAACATGCAAATTTGCATACAACCACAAGGGAGGCCCAAAAAAAGGATAGGCAACATTCCCACGCACTGGGCCCCTCCCCCACATGGTGCTTTCAAGCTCAACTTTGATGGGGCCTCCCGGGGAAACCCTGGACCTGCCGGCTTTGGAGCCGTCCTTCGGAACCACACCGGAGAGATTATTCTTATGATTGCTGGTTCTTTGGGCGAAAATACAAACAACGTGGCAGAACTCACAAGCCTCGTGAGAGGCCTTCATATGGCAGTTCATCACCAGTTTCATCGACTGGTAATTGAAAGAGACTCCCAAGTAATAATCCAGCTTATCACCAAAATTCTTCATGGCAAGCCCCCCTGGCGGATTTCACCCAGCTGGAGACTTTCAGGTCTTTTGGAGGATTTTAGTGACATTATCAACCCCAATCTCACTTTAATCCCTTCTCATGTTAAGCGAGAAGCCAACAAACTTGCGGATCACCTGGCAAATGCAGGGATTGATGCTAACGCAGAGCTCATATTCTGGCAAGCCAACGACTCTGAAGAAACAGACCTTTCTAGGTTCTGCAGAGACCTAGCCCGCAAAGAGACTGCATCCCCGGATGGGGTGACACGTCGCCCAGGGGTCACAGGTGGACTCCACTCGGCCCAGGCTTAAATGGCAGTCAATGCCACCCACGCGCATGTATTTACCATGGAGGACGGATACAGCAGCAGGGGCAGGACGGAGAGACCCTTCCCGCGAGCGAGCATTAACGTTTGCAGCGCCTCCGGGACGGCCAGAGTTAAAGGAGAAGGGATGGGCTCAGCTCTTGACAATTTGGATTTTAGTCTGCCCGGGCAAGGCGGGTCTGCACTCGCCTCGGCTCTGAGCTCTGTAAGGTTGTGTGGGTGCAGCCCAATTCTCACTGTGTTTGGCATGCAATGTGACGCTCTGGTGCGAATTTGTATCTCGCTTATACTCTGGTCGCTCGGGCGTGGTCCAACATTCTTGTTGTTTCTCATTTTGACCGCCTCGCGGCAGAGCTTGCTCGTCCGCGCTAACTTGCAACTGATTACTTGCTGCCTCGGGCCAATTGGCCTTCACCTGCACTCACCCTGCCTCATGGCCAGGAAGCGAGGCCGACCTCGTCGTGGCTCGGCTTGGGAGGCCCATAGGGCTCAAAGGCGCCGTAAGGAAGAGCTGGAGCGTGCCTTGGCTATGGCGACGTCCATTCTCAGAAAGAAAAAAAGGGAGGAAATAAG
Source organism: Picea engelmannii (assembly GCA_009831015.1). Taxonomy (NCBI): domain Eukaryota; kingdom Viridiplantae; phylum Streptophyta; class Pinopsida; order Pinales; family Pinaceae; genus Picea; species Picea engelmannii. The sequence goes on from ML777156.1 coordinate 970,638, forward strand.
GGCGCGACTTGCCATTATAGCAGAGCCTGGCGTCGGCAGCAGTCAACATGGCAAAGAGCACGAGGCGGAAGCTTTGCAGAAAGGTGGTCCTGAGGAGGATTTTCCTCCCTGTATTGTGGTCGAAGATCCTTCCATGGAGGACATGACGTT
>ML777156.1:976924-1018413 GCA_009831015.1 Picea engelmannii
AGAGTGTGTCACCTTTGTGACACTAAGAAGGTTGAAGATGAAAATCACTTTCTCTTAGATTGTCCAGCCTATACCCATATTAGATCTCATTTTCAAAATATTGATCACACTACCAACCTTCTTAACCTCTTAACTCAACAAAAATATGGTGATCTTAGAAAGCTTCTCTTAATGCTTTTTGAGCAGAGAAACAAAATTCTTAAGAATCACAAGTAATCACTTACCCTCTTAAGGTTCGGTAGACCAATTAGGTCTTAGTGGACGTTAATCATCATCATCATACCTGCCGATAGGCATGGTATATAGTGTTGAGTTAGGTTTGACTTTCTATTAGTTTATGGTTGACCATAAAATATACAGCCCTTTATCTAAAGTTTTAAAAAATAACGATTCATTTTAAATTTTAAATCTCATTTATCTGATATCTTATTGGCCAAAAACTTTGAAGTCTTATTGTTGCCTTTACTTCCCTCAATGTTATTGTAATAAATATTTATTCCATCTAGTCATTTCATGCCTACTCCTTGTCTCCCTATCTCCTTAAACAATACTTTCATTATTATATTCGGCAGGTATATGCTACCTAGTAGCCTTGTTTAGAAAATGTTAGGTCTTTCTAGGAAAAAAAAAGTGATCAAGATACTTATAAATGTCATTTTCATTAGATGATATTTAATGTTATTTTAGTATAATTATTCTTACAATTTGATTGGTTTAGATTTTTATTTAATAAATGTTATTCTTTAAAGTTAAAAAGTGATAAAATAGTTATAAATATTTTTTTTTATTAAATTTTTATTTACTATTCAAAATGTTAGTTTTAATAGTAATTGATATTATTAAATTTTAATAATGTTAATATCTAATTTCTATTTAAAATGTCACATTCTAAAAATGTCAATCAATCTCTAAAATATGACATTCTAATAATGTGTAGATATTGGATTATTAGATACTCCATTAAAATTAAAGAGATAATATCTACTCCTCAGATGGGGTGCCATGCAGCGAAGATGTGTCATGCAACTAACATGCATCCCAAGCTATATATGAGGCATCTCGCCACCTTAGCCTTGAATTCTTGGATGGAGGATAGAATTTATCATGCTCCTAAGTAGGTTGGACAGTTACCTCACGTGGGTTTAATGGAGCTCTTGGTGCGTCATGGAGGAGGGATGATGATGGGTATGGGAGGCAGAGATTCTCAAGCTCCTTCTGATATTGCTCGATGGTCTGCTCAATATGATCGATCTTTTCTGCTACGGGGAGTTAGTTTCCTTGCACGGTGTTTAGAAGTTTCTCAAAAATTCCTCCCACTCTTCATTCTAGTTCGTTCCTGCGTTCTTTTTCCTCCTGAGTTTCGAGCTTGGCCTGCTCCCAATCTTTGTCCAGCGCCTCCCGCTTATTTTTTACTTGTTGTAGCTTGACTAAGTTTCAGTGTGCATGAGATTGTACCTCGTGGTCGACGCTCACCTGTAACTTGTGTAGTTCCCTTGATGGCATCCGCGTAAAGACCAATTGGATGTGGTTTAAATCCTTCAGGTGTGTCTACCCCACGATTTCATCCATGCGCAACATCTTAGGCGTGATGTAGATCGTTGTGTTTGCGTGTGGCATTGAGTGGACTGGGTCTCATTCTTCTACCTCCACTCTCTCGTTGGTCTGTGGTGTTGATGGCTTTATGCCTCTACTGTTGCTTACTATCTGTACTTCCTCGAGTTTCTTGAGGAACTGCCCTATCTCTGCCAGTTCCTTTTGCAATTTATCCCTGTGATGTGCTGCATGATCGAAGCCCTCTGCTAAACAATCTTGTACCATTATGGCGATCATTTCCCCATCATCCTCTGTGATCGTATAGTCGGGTGATGTTCTTTGCACCTTTTCTTTATTGCACGCACCTCCTGTCTACACTACCGGTCTCTTAGTTCCCCCTGATTCTTGCATATTGGGATTTGGGGCGGTCTCATGCGCTCTCGCAACCTGTTTTTGTTTGTCATTGGCCGGTTGTGTAGTCTCTTTCTTTCCTTTATGGGTTCCTGTCTTCTTTGACCCTTTGTGTACCTAAGTTGGCTTGCCTTAGCCCGTTTTTGGTTTCTTGGGCACTTGGATTTTCGGGGGCTACGTTTCCACCTACTCTGCCTCTCCTTTTGTTGTTCGTTCTAGGACTTCTCGGGTAATGGTTGGGATTCTCCATTCATCGAGCCATTTGTTGATGACCATGTCGATATCACCCTCTATGATGCAGTAGCGCATATGTAGCCACTATTTATCCGGATCCTTCCTTGGTTGTATCCACATTGTTTGTCGTGTGGCTCGGAAGTTGGCGATATCCACATATCACACAACAATGTCTGGTGTTATTCTCCATGATCAAATGATAGCTTCATGTATGTCGCATAGGTATGCTTCAAATATGACTCCATTCTCCCTCTTATGCTTAGCATGCGGCCCAGATCTCAACAATATGTACCTTGCTCCTGCTGGCTGTGGTCTGGTACAAAAAATTACATACCTTGGTTCTCGCCATCCCATGAAGGCTATTAGGGTGATCAGCCATGAGTAATGGAACTTTGTGCCTTGGTCTTGCGCATCCTTGGAGTCCTCTTGAAATAAGTTTAATAAATATGGTGCCCAACTCATTGAGGTGCCTTCGGTGCACTGAGTTGCAACTGCAATGACTCCTGCTAGTACTTCATCTTTGCGGCATTTTCTTAGCAATTTGCAGGCTAAGATCTTTTCACCCAATTGTGTACCTGTGTTGTTGATTCATTTGATCATGATGCCTCTTGTTCCTCTGGTGGTGCCATACTTTTTCTTCATTTCCTCTGCCAGTGCTTTCTCCTTGGATTTGTCGTCCAGAATCAATGTGGGATCCATACCCTGAGTTGGTAACCCTGTGATTTGTGGGATAAGCTCAACAGTTATGGGGGCGGGTTTGTCCAGCCATATGTCCCCTCCATGTGTGACTGCTAACAGTTGCTTGACACAGGCTGTCGTGTACTGGCCTCTGCCAAAATGTGGTAGGGTCAGCGAACCTAAGATTCTTGTTTTGTCTGGCCCAGTTGCCCACTGGTATGGCTGGGTCATCTCTTCTCCCAGCCAGGTTGTGCCTATGGTATCTATAAAGACCCTCCGCGCAAGTTCCGGGAACTTGGTTTCATCTGATACGTCATGGTCTGAATATTTGAGCTTCCCAAAGTGACCCGGTAGCTCCGGTTCTACCTGTACTCCAGTTGGTATGCGTGGTAGAACAATTTTTGCTGCAGGTTTCTTGCGGGGTGAGCTCGGTATCTGTACTTTGTCTTCTTGCTGTGGTGGTTGGGTCGAAGTTCCAACAGCTTCCGATTGTTCCCCCGTAAGCCATTCTGGCCAAGCCGAGGCATCTTTAGCGGTCTCCCCTGTTGGTTGACCTAAGAGGTTCGTTTGAAACTCGTCTGGTTGCACTGTTGCTTCTAGATTTTGTGTTGTTCCGTTAACTTTCAGGGCTAATTCGGTGCTTTTTGGTTGCACTTCCTTTCAGGTTTTCGCTTCCTCATTCTGAGGTTCTTGCGTCGCTACTGGCGTATCCACTTTCATGGCCTCTGCTTGTGGTTGCTGAATTTCTTCTACAATTGGTGTAGAGTTCACCAGTATCATCTCTGGGGATGGGATTTCATCGTTATCGACAATCTTCGGCAAATACTAGTCATTTTCTTCCAATGGTCCTCGTGACCTAGTTTTCACCCTAGTCGGCCTGACAGTCTGGCCTGCTTTTGTTGGCTTCGGTGGTGCCATAGTGGTGATTGTCGAATGTTTGTTGATTTCGAATAGCTTATGTGATCTCTATAGCCTCGCTCTATTCATTCTGGATGTTATTACTCTCTCTCTATTCTCCTTTCGCGAATACATTAGTTGATCACGTGCTCGCGTGTTGTATGGGCTTGTCATGAAGCTTGTAGAGGGTGCTTCCTTCATTATGCGTTTAATGCATCATAACTCTGGGTTCAATGCATCTGCGGCGGTTTCGTACTTGCCATTACACTTGCTTTGTCGGTTCTAGTTGGCACATTTAATGTGATGCCCCATCGGTCCTTGTCGTGCTTTAATTCCGGCTAGTGATGTCATGTCGTCCTGCTTTTGTCGGCTTTTTGTTTCCCACTTGTTTTCCCTTTGTATGTAACCATTGTTCGTGCCTTTGTCGAATTTGTTTTTCCAACTTCACGTGGCCTTTCTATTTCTGGCATACTGTGCCTTCTTTAGTTTTGTTTCCTTTTTTCTCTTTTTCCGGTTTTTTTTTATTTTTTTATTTTTTTATACTGCGCGGTGGGTTGTCGACTGTCCTTATATAGCCAGCTTCAATCGGCTCCCGTTGATCATTCCTCTGAGGTCTGTGCCTGCTAAATCTCTTAACTGTACAGCTCCTCCGTTTGTGACATATTTTACTTTGTATGATCCTAATCAATGCATTCTAAGCTTTCCTGGGTGCTGAAATAATTTGTTGTCATACATTAATACTAGATCTCCTTCCTTGAACATTTTCTTCTTGATGTGTCGATCATGCCAAGCTTTGTCTCTTGCTTTCTACTCTTGTTGATGGAATCCTGCTAGGATTCGGTCTTCCTCCATGTTCAATAATTGATTCAGTCTTTCTTGTACTGCGCCTCGTACTGTCATTTGTGTGATAGTTGTTACGCTCAATCTGGGTACTAAAAATTCTAATGGCATTACTTCTTCTTGGCCATAAACTAGTTTGAATGGTGTGTGTCCTGTCAACTTTTTGCATGTAGTCATGTATGCCCATAATATTGTCGGTACCTTGAGGTCCCAGTCATCTATGTTGACGTTACATATCTTTGTTAGTGTGTTCTCCAGAATTTTGTTGAAGGCTTCTACTGTGCCATTTGCCTGTGGGTGATACGGTGTGCTTTTTTGGTGATGGACTTCAAATTCTTCAGTCATTGTGCAGATGGTGTTGTTTATGAAGTGTGTGCCTTGGTTGCTCATCAAGACTCTTAGGAACCCAAATCTCGTAATTACTTGTTCAAACAAAAAGTGTGTTGTTGTCTCTGCGGTGCAATCTTTTACTGGTGCAGCTTCCGCCCATCTTGTTAGATATTCCGTTGCAGTGATAATGTACCTTGCCCCTATTCTTTTGGTTGGTGGGTTAATTGGTCCCACAAAGTCTATTACCCATTTTTCAAATGTCTGTAATGTTACTTGTGGTCGTAGTGGCATCTCGTCTCTTCTATAGGGTTTGCCTACCCTTTGACAAACATCGCATCTCTCACAATACTCTTTCGAGTCTCTGCGAATTGTTGGCCACCATAGTCTTGTGCATAATACCTTCTACGCAATAGTGTTTCCTGCATAATTCCCTCCTGCCATTCCCTCGTGGGATTCTGCTATTCCTCGTCGTTCGTGCTCTAACACGTACCTTCGCAAAATGATATCTGTGCCCATCTTGTATAAATGACCTGTAATCAGTTGATAGTCAGTCGCGTGGACTACTAAGTTCTTCTTCTGCGCAGTGGTATATTCGTGTGGTGCAGTACCTGTGCTCAAATACTGGATGATCTCTACGAAGTAATCATCAACAATCTATATTGAGAATAATTATGCATCCGAAAAGTTGTCTTCTAAATTCATAGGTTCTTCTCCATTTGTGATCCTTGACAGGTGGTCAGGTCCTGCATTCATCTTTCCTGGTTTAACTATTACTTCGAAGTCGAATTCTTGAAATAATAGTAACCATCAACAAATTCTCCCCCCCAGCATTGGCTTGTTGACTAGGTATTTCAAGGTTGAGTGATCTGTGAACATCTGAAAGTGTTTTCCCAACAGGTAAGGTATGAACTTTTGCAGTGCATAGACCATGGCTAGGCCTTCCCTTTTTGTCGTGTTATAATTTTGTTCTGAGTCTGATAACTTCCTGCTCGCAAATGCTATCGAGTGATCCAAGTCTCCCGCTCATGGCTGCGCTAAGATAGCTCCAAGTGCTATCGTTGATGCATCTACATGCACATGGAATGTCTTTTCCCAGTCTAGAAATACTAAAATCGGTGCGGTGACCATCTTTTCCTTCAGGGTATCCAGACCGTGTTGACACTCGTCGTTCCATTGAAACTTTGTATCCTTCCGTAACAACTTTTCCATGGGTGATCTAATTTGTGCATAGCCTTTGATGAATTTTTGTAGTATCCGGTGTGTCCTAACGTTGCTCTTAGCTGACAGACTATTTTTGGTGCTGGTAAGTTAACAATGACTGTGATCTTTGCCGGATCTACTAATAAGCCTTGTTTACATACTATATGGCCCAATAGTATCCCAAACGGTGTCCCAAATATGCATTTCTTGATGTTCAATGATATCTGGCACTGTCTGCATCGTTCTAACATCAATCGTAAAAATTCACATGGTTTTTCAATAGTTTATATATTGTCCAGTCATCCAGGTATACTTCAAGAAACTGATGGATGAATAACTTAAATGTTGCAATGACCACTCTGGAAAATATTGTTGGTGCGTTCTTTAGTCCAAACGGCATGACTGTGTACTGATAATATCCCCATTATGTCACGAACGTGGTCTTATGTTTGTCTTCTTGTGCTATCTTAATCTGATGGTAGCCCGAGAATCCATCGGTGAATGAGTAAGCTTCATGTCCTCCCACATTCTCTAACACGTCCTCTGTGAACGGTGTAGGGAATGGGTCGTTTAGGCATGCATTGTTCAACTTCCTCAAGTCGACGCATATCCTGATTCCTCTTCCTTGTTTCTTGTCCTGCACTACTATCGAACTTATCCATTCTAACTCCTCAACTGGTTCGATGATGCCGACTTCAAGCATCCTATCAATTTTGTCTTTAACTTTTTGTTTATATATGGGGTTTAGTTTGTAGGGTCGTTGTCTGGTAGGTCTCACGTCAAGTCTGAGTGGTATCTTTAGTTCTCCTAGTTCTTCGGCTATACCCTTCATCTCTGTTAATGTTGTGGGAAAAAGGTCACTATATTCACGCAACAACTCTGTGATGCTTTTTACTGTTTGCTCATCCCAGTAATCTCCAATGCTGGCCATTTTGGGTTGCTCAGTTGTCCCGATGTTAACTTTATTTACCTTCATTGGCGTGGAAATGACTTCTGATTCTATGGGTGGTCCTTCCACATCTCTTTCGCCTTCTACTTTGTCAATCTGAATATCGCGCGGGTCCTCTTCATCTGGTGCTTCCTCCTGTACATGATAACATGACACTAGTTCCTTGACTGTCTGTTTATTCCGTTGTCTCTCTTATGTGATAAATTCTATTTCCGGTTCCTTGATGAATATCACTCCTCTGATCCGTTTGAGGGATGCGTCTATGTTGGGGTTCTCATGCTCGAATGAGAAAGTGATTGTGAAGTTTTGTAGCAATGTCCTCTATGTTATTGTTCCTTTGTGCAATTCTTGGTCTGTATACCAGTTCGTTGGTATGCCCTCTAAAGTATGTATGAAGTGATGAGGCCATTCCTCTGGTGGTGTCATTTTCCACCGCGTTTTGCACTTCTCCAAATGTTCCGATGGTATCCCTTGTCCTTCATACTTATGTTGCTTGTTGTTTTCCTGTTCTGCGTTGAACCTTATGCGCAGTAATCACTTACATTGATACCAGTCTGTGATTGTCTCTTTATGTGCGCCCCACCATCTTGCGAGTATGGCCTTTAGTGCTAAGTCAAGTTCTAACAGTCTCTGATTCTGTAATACTTCATCTTCATATTGTGTCAAGAATGTTTCCAAATCATTTAGTCTGTGGAAATTGGGTGGTTCCCTGATTTCGGTGCTTACCCACCTTACTGCGCGGTCTATTCTTACACATCTTCTCGTGGTTACTTCGTGTAGTCTCTGTTGCCAGTTTTCTAGCCTGGTGTTTGAATCTGTTGCACATGAAGTAATGCTCCGCCAACTAAGTACCCCGTCTGCAGTTGGGTTTACGTAATCCTCATCGCACGTAGTTGTTCTATACAACTGGTCGATTTCCTCTAGGTCCAGACAAGTGGGTTCTACGAACCTCTTCCCTTCGGATTCTCCAGATTCAAATGTCATTTTCCGGGTTTTCAAATTGATTATGGTTTGGTTGTCAAATGCCCAATCCATAGCAAACAATGTCGGGTAAGGTGTTGTGCCATCTACTATTTCAATGACTTTGAAGTCTGCTTTAGTGCGCACTCCATCAATATCTATTGTCACTCCTTTCAGTTTACCTATTGGTAGAACCCTATGTTGGTTTGCTAGTTTTAATTGGACATTTGAGTATCCTAGTGTTGGCTCTCCCATGCATTGCCATGTCTTCTTTGGTAATACATTTACTTTGAATCCTAGATCTAGTATAATGTCTCCCATGTTGAAATCCCCAATGTTAGCATTTAGTCTGAATTCCCTGCTTATTCTTCTTCTTGTGTGTAGGTGGTTAACGGTTTTTGGTTCTGGCTTTTCGTTCGTCTCACCGCTACATGTCTCTAGTATGTTTTGCAGTATTTTCATAGATGAAACATCACTTAATACTTTCACGCATAATTGCAAAAAGCCTTTGATGGTACTTACTTGTCCCATGGGTTGCATTCCGTTGGTATGATCTAGTGAGGGCATCATCTCATATTATGGGGCTTCCTTGAATGGCTGCGCAATTGAAGTCGACGATGTGTCCTCCTTCTGAAATTCTTGTCAAGCTTCTTTAAAGATATCCTTTTCCTTTTGTGCGTCGAACTGCTTCTTTGGTTCAGTGTTCTTCTTTACCCATTGGTTCTGCGCTGGTTCCTGTCGAACTGCGTCATTTCCTGTTTTTGTTCCTACACGAGTGACTATATTGAGGTTTCGTCCATCATCCCTTGCTTCGACTGAAATCTACTGAACATTCTGATTGTTCTGGTTCCTCTTTTCTTGAATATTTACTAGTAGTGTCGGACATTCCTCTGTATCATGGTTTGATGTGCGATAATACATACAAGTTGTTGGTGGAAGTGGACATTCCCATGCATAATGTCCCAGTTGTTGAAAATTGTGACATGTGACTGGTCCTCTACCTCGTCTGAAACATCCTCTGGCTCGTCCTCCTCCTCTGTAGCCTGCTCGATCACCTCTCGGTGCGTTATACTGTGGTGCCTGATAGTATCGAGTTGTGTTGTATTGGGGTTGTGCCCGGTTGTACTGCGGTTGCACGTTATTGTATGGTTGTTGTGTGGTATTATACTGCGGTTGCACAATGTTATAAGGAGTTGGGGCTTGATTGAACTGTGGCGTTGCTTGCCCAGACATCATTTCAGCCTATACCCTATATGCATCTGATGTTCTTTCCCGCATCAGCTCCATGGTTCTACAATCTTTATCATCGTGGCCCACTAATTTGCAAAAGGTGCAGTATGAACTCTTTGGGACGGTTTGGTATTTCTACATCATCGTGCAGTGATAAGGGTTGTGACCCAGTTTCTTGCATATTTCGCACCATAGTCCTCCTTGTGGTAATGGATTTGGCATATCGGTTTCCACATACTGCGTGAATGTTGCACACTCGTTCTTGTGGTGTCCTTCCATCCTGCATGTGGTGCACCAAACAACTTCTCGTTTGTCCTTGTTCTTATTCTGGTTCAATTGAAATGTTAGATTCTTCAAATCCTCCTTCAATTATTCGATAGTTGGGTCTGTCTGTTGGTACTGGTTCTCTTCCAGTTGCAAGGCTGCCTGCAGAGCCTCTGCTTGTGTCTGTAACTTCTGTTGTTGTAAAGGATATTTTAAATGTGGTAATAGTGAGTTGACAAACAGGTGCCGATGTTGTATATCGGTCATAAGGTATTTGAGCTTTCTCTTCAATCGCTTGAATCTTTGATCAATCTCCCATACAGATTCTCCTGGTTTTTGTCTGATTCTGATCATCTCCTTCATGTATTGATCCTCTGAGCTCAGCTTCTGGAACTCGTTAATCAGTAGCTTCTTAATGTCAGTGAGTTTCATTGTCATTCCCAGGGCATTGTTTGTGTCTAGACTCATGTACCAGTCTAGTGTGCAGTCTCTTAGCGTAATTGCTAGCTGCGCGAGTTTGGTATCTTCATCAGTGATCTGTTTTGCTTCCCAGATCTTTGCACAAATGAACAAATTCTTCTCAGGGTCTTCTGCTGCTTCTCCCCGAAATTCTGGTAATCGGATTGTGGGATCATGTCCTGCCATTCTGAACACTGAACTACTACCTCCTCCATGTGGTGTAGATACTTTACTAGTGCTTCCTGAACTGGCTCCTCCAGTTATTTCTCCTTGTGTAGATGTGCTTCTTGTTGTTGGACTTCATACAAACTTCGGTTGTCTAAACGGTGGTGTTCTCTTTGGTGTATTAGTCGCACATGGGTTTATGGGTTCCACACTGACATTAATATGGATAGGATGGCTACCTTCTTCTCCCATTCTTGGACCTCTCATCTTCCTCTCATATGTTGCGCGCAGGATTTCCTCAATCTTCTCCACAGCCCAGAGATCCTCTACCTCTTCCTCATCACTCACCAAGCCTTCCCTCGTGGCTAGGGCTCCCTTCTTGGTATTCATTTTGTATTGGTAGGGTACTCCGCTATGCGTCTTTCCTGTTGACGCCAAGATCCACTTGATTTGGTCATTGTCCATCATGATCGGGTCCAAGGGTTCCTCCTCCTGCTTGCCTTTGTCCTTACCTCCTTCCATTTATCCTCTTTCTATAAGTGCTTCCCCCCCCTCCCCCATGTATGCAAGGAAGTTTAGTTGTATAATTCCATTGTCATTACACCTTTTTTATATAGCAGTATCTTAGTAGAAGTATAGAGTGATTAGGTGTACCTTCCTCAAGGTCCACATATAAATTCTTGTTATGTTGCGTTGTATGACTTCGTTGTGTCAACTGTTAACTCCGTGATGAAGCTTGCCACAATACTATCAAGCCAAAAGTCTATTGCACGGGTGAATTTGTTGTTCACCTGCTGTAACTACTCAATCTGTAGTGGAGTCCAATCTAGCTATCGAACCTGGTTCGTCGCGTGGTTATACTTCAACCTTAGTATCCACTCCTGTAGTAGATGCAGAAAATCACAGAAAAAGACTTCATGTAAATCAGTAAATACGTATTTATCCAGATACTTGTGAGGTGTGATCCTAGGGTTTCTATTGTCTTTTTGTGAAAAATTTAGTTCTTTGGTTTTCAACCAGCCTTCAATTTCTGCTTTCATGGGGTTCCAAGGTCTCAACATTCCCTTCTAGTTGCTCATTGCTCTCTTCTTTTCTTCTTTCTCTTCGTGCTCAATCTATCTCATCTACTCGGTCCTTTCTCGTTCCTATTAACGCGACAACAGAACCATTTGTTGGTTATCTATTACTTACTCTTCTTTCCTGACCATCTGAGTTATTGATCCAGGGTTCATGTCTTCTGGGTTTCCAACAAAGCCTCTGAAACTATCGACCCTCCTAGTAAACCAGAAGGCAACACAGTACACAGAATACACTGCGCAGTCTCACCCAAGATAGCTTTAAATGGGTGGCTGTAAGACTCAGGTGTTTACAACCTAGGATTGAGTATGAGATATGGGTTTATTACTCAGAGCCATGCACTACGAATTGTGATTGCAATCTACGATTATTCATGGTCACGCATTTATCTACCACAGTTTATTTCCCAAGCAACACAATCGTATTCCATAACAATATATTAACGCATTCATTAAGCGTACAAATTAATTGCTGAAGAAAAGTAAAGACATACATGCATTCATCACATTACACAGATATTATCGTGGTTTACCCCCTCCTGGGCTACGTCCACAAAGATTTGGCTTTTGGCTCTCTTATTATGGTAGTTCTGCATCTCTAACGTTGCACGCTTACAATTCTCCTCAGATGGGTAAGATCTATATGAGGTGAACTAGATCGCACCAGGCTCCCCAGCCTGCGATCTAATCCTCAGATCTTCCTCATATCCTATGTTCTTAGCTCAACAACTTACAAAATAGTTCATCACAATATCACATATTGCATCGACTCGTACATATTCGGTATGAATAGTACAGAGACAAACTAATCAAGAACCAACCTTTTACAACAAAAACTGGAACCCTCTATTATACCTACGTATCTATATTTATATCTATCGAGCTCTTCAGTTGTTTACAATGTATTACAAAAACCTTAACCCTACCAATGTTAGGTATTCGTCCCATGCGCGCATGTTGTTCTTCCTCCCAGCTGTCACTTCCCTCATGCACGCTTTCTTTCATGTGCATGTGTTGTGTTTCCCTCCAGCTGTTACTTCAGTTTTTGCACGCTTTATTTCCCCACGATCATCCTTCTTTCCACTTCGACCTATTGCCAATAGGCCCCCAACACTGACATGTGACTCGTCCCGAGTAACCTAATCCTTCTGATCTTCCTCGATCTCCTTGGTGATCGTCTGGAAATTTTCCTTAAGCTCTGCTACTTTTGTCAATGCCTGCACTGTCTTCTCCTTGATGGTGTCCACTACCTTAACTGCCACTTCGTTGCTCAACAATCCTGCACATTTTTCCTGGGTTTGTGCTATCTGTGTTTTATCTCCTTCTGCCTGTGCGAGTACTTCTGCTACCCGTTCCTGCAATGGCTCTATTTGAGCCTGGCGCTCTTGTTTCTGCGTTTGCGCAATGATAAGTTCTGCTTGCATCTTCTTAATCTCTTGTGTCCCTTTGACTCGTTCTGGGATTGGTATGGTCTTCTGCCTTTGCTTGAGCTCTTGGATCGTTGTATTGATCCTTTCCTCTTCCTTGTCCTAACGTTGGACCTGTGGATCCTCCTCCAACCTTGTCCAAAGTTGCGCTGCTTTGTCGAACAAGTCAGCTGGTGTGTTAACCTGTTGCTCTATCTCCTGCAGCTGCGTTGTTGCTTCCTGCTTCCTTTGCTCCTTCACTGCTGGTGGAGTGGTTAGTGTAAGCTTCTCTCAGAGAGTCTCGAGCTCCTTCTGATATTGCTCGATGGCCTACTCAATATGATCGATCTTTTCTGCCACGAGGAGTTCGTTTCCTTGCACGGTGTTGGGAAGTTTCTCAAAAATTCCTCCCACTCTTCATTCCAGTTCGTTCCTACATTCTTTTTCCTCCTGAGTTTCGAGCTTGGCCTGCTCCCAATCTTTGTCCAGCGCCTTACGCTTCTTTTTTACTTGTTGTATCTCAACTAATTTTCTGTGTGCACGAGACTGTATCTCGTGGTCGACACTCACCTGTAACTTGTGTAGTGCCCTTGATGGAATTTGTGTCAAGACCAATTGGATGTGGTTTAAATCCTCCAGGGGTGTCTATCCCTCCATGCGCAACATCTTAGGCATGATGTATATCGTTGTGTTTGCTTGTGGCATGGAGTGGACTGGGTCTCATTCTTCTACCTCCACTCTCTCGTTGGTCTGTGGTATTGATGGATCTATTCCTCTGCTGTTGCCGCGATTGGAACTACCCTTCTGTCATTCCCCATTGACGGGCGGGTTTGGGTGTCATGTTTACCTTCACTTGCTATTTGCAATTTTCAAGTGGGAAATTTGACTACTGGGGATGCCTGAGTCAAAATACTCTTGTAGAACATCTTTGTATGAGAGGAGAAAATACAATTTCCTTTTGTGATGCGTCATTGTGGTTGAGATGGAGGTAGGTTTTGTGTCCAACATTGGTCTTCTGTCGTTCTCCGTTGATGGGCGGGTTTGGGTGTCGTGATGAGCTTCGCTTGCTATCTGCAGTTTGCAGGTGGGAAATTTGATTGTTGGGTATGCCTCAGTCGAAATCCTCTTGCAAAACATCTTTTTATGTGAGGAGAAAATACGATTCCCTTTTCCTATGCATCACTGTGGTTGTGATGGAGGTAGGTTCTGTGTCGAACATTGGCCTTCTGTCGTTCCCCGTTGGCAGGCGGGTTTGGGTGTCATGATTAGCTTCGCTTCCTATCTGCAGGTGGGAAATTTGACTGTTGGGGATGCCTCAATTGAAATCCTCTTGCAGAACATCTTTGTATGTGAGGAGAAAATACGGTTCCCTTTTCCTATGCGTCATTGTGGCTGCGATGGAGGTAGGTTTTGTGTCGAACATTGGCGATGAGGAATGAGACGAAGACAACATTACAATATTTCTTCTCTAGTTGTTGTAATCACATACAAAGATGGATTGCACGAGGATTTTGATCGCTCCCAGTATTGAAAAATACCAACCATGAAAACCAAACCTTTCTTAATTGCTTGCACGGTGGCAGGCCTTTGGACGGTCCTGCCAGCTTTGAATTTTACCTGACAGGTCTCACAGCCTGAAATATTTGGTTAACAGATGTGTTACAATACATTTTCCTCCGAATTTTTTGATACAATTTTGTGTGCAGTGAATTTGGCCAATATTGTTCTTCATCGACATTCCTGGTCGGCTAGTTGGTGCTTGCTTCTTGGTTCATTGGATGCTGCTTATTGTTGTTTGATTCAACTCTGCAGGGTTTAGATCCTGCGGTTGCAGTTGGGCCTTTTGGTGCTTCTTAACTGGGTTGTTATTTGCTTCTTGCTCTTGTTTGCTTAAACTTTGCGATGTTGGGGTACTGCATCTGTAGTTAGATCTGTTGTTACATGGTTTTACAATTGGCTCCCCAGAAAATACTATTAAGATAAAATAATATGCAAAACTTTGCAGTGAATGTAAATTACATCTCTTATGGCTTGAACCAGAGTTTGTCGGGCTCTAACTATATTTCATAGCTGATTATTTTTTTCCCATGGTTAATGTCTTTCTATGGCTTCATAGTTATGTGAGTAAGTGTTGTTGTGTGAGCGATAAATTTCTTCTCTCCCTTTCTTTTTCCTCTTGTAAACTTTCCTGTTTTTTCCTTTTGTTCTTCCCCTCTATTATGTGTTTCTGTTTCTATACTTTGCTACGTCTTTGTGGTTGTGGGTTCCCGGGATGGCCAATTGACAAATTGTCATCTCCATCTATATATTCACATCACGAGTTCGGTTGACCGTCGTTCGTTTGCATATTTATCCAATTTCTTCTAAACTTGCTCGTTTTTCCCTTTTGTTCTTACCGTCTATTATGCATTTATGGTTCTATACTTTGTCACGTTTCTGTGCTCGCGGGTTCTCGGTGTGACGAATTGAGAAATTTTCATCTCCCTCTATATCTTCACATCACGAGTCCGACCGACCGTCATTCATTTGCAAACTTAGCCAATTTTATGAACGTCGGTTCGCAGATAGGTGTTATCGAACTCTGGTAACCCATGTTTGGGGTATACATCTTGCACCCAAAAATTTCATGCTCTACAATTCGACCCCGGACTCCTCAAACTCACAACCCTGCCTCTACCTACGATGACTCTGTATGTCTGACCTACCTTTCCATATTTAGTCGAGTCTTCAAAGTTTCGCGGGTTCACGTGTTCATAAAATTTTAAAAGCATTTTTTCGCTCTCCTCCATCCCCGCCACCATCCGCCCTTCCCAATGCACATTAATTATGCTTTTAAAAGTGACAATCGACCAGACAGGTTCGAAAATATCGGCTTTAAAAAGTGGAAAGCTTGAGGACATCTCTCATTAAAATGCATAACGAGGCGAATATTATGATATCTGATAAATGCTTTTGCGTGCATTTTGTTGTTTCCCTTGCTTTGGATAAGGAAAATGTATTTCTTATGTTGCAGTTGATGCGATATTTGAAAACAAAAAAATGTTCGAACCGTACAATTTTTTATTTTTTAAAATATAGAACAACGTATTTTTCAGACACACGATTGTTCGAAAAGTTTTAGGCGTTGTTTGGGATTCACGTCTTTCAAGGATGTTAATTAATCACACAATTAATATTGCTTGTGCCAATGCAATTGAGTCGTTGTCCACTATGGAAATTGCATTAACGCTGCAATTTTAGATAATAGATGTTTGGCATGTGCCTAATGTCAAGGTCATTATCGCATAGAACGCCCAACGCCCAAAGATTTATGGACTCAAAGCAACATTGTAGTTGTCGTGAGAAAACAACACTAAAGTCGATGTTCTTTGCAGGTTTGACATTCTTGCAGTTAAGGTGCTTTGAAAATGACAACCCTGCTTGTTCACCGCATTGTCACATTGCAGTCAATAACACTATTCCCATTGACACCGTCAATCTCAATGTCCGAAGTCGAAGCTATCTGGAGCCTGGGGTCACCTCCAATGTGGATGCCCAAGGTGAAACTACCTGGAACCTGGGATCACAACTTCTTACACTTGACATTAGTATCAATAATGATCAAAAGTTGATTGTATGTCGAATATGTTACTGCATCCAGAGGTCGTTCAACACTCTTTGACATAGAAACTGGTTGTCTATCAATTCTATTACAACTTTGACATAAAATGTTCTGTAATTTTAGAATGTTGATTAAAACGTGCATATAATTTCTCACATTTTGTGGGTATCCAATATTATAATTTCCTTCTGAGTGTATTCGAGCATGGAGTAATATTTGGCGTCACTTCCGAACACTCCAGACCATTTTGTGGGCCTCCATGTTTGCCACCCCTATGACGAAAGATATATTCTGATGTGATCTGCAACATTTGATACACTTGCCAAATCTGTGCTGCTGGAAGAAGCTATGTACTTCAACAGAGGAACATTTTGCAGCTGGATTGGATGTTCCTTCCAATTTACAGTAATAAAACAAAGAATTTCAGCATACAAATCTTCAGGTAGGCTTTTCAACCAAACATATGATCGAATACAGGGAGAATATCAGTCACAACATACTTGTTTTTTTTGGTCTCAGCTTTTGTTTCCTTACAGAATTTGTTTCCCGCAAAACTGACGTTACATAAAAGCACTCCCTCGTCTTTGAATTGGGCCTGAATCACATTTCTAAGTTGTCTCAGATGTCAATGATCAGGAACAATGCAAGGAAGACACCTTAACCCCCAAGTTTTCGACGACAGAGGGAAATTAACACTTAACAAAGTATGGAATGTTGAATAACCATCCAATGCAGGCATGCAATATCTAGAAGAGACAAGCTATTCAAAAAGATGGGATAGATCTAGTTGGAAGCACCAATGAAGTCCAAGACCTGAAATTGATATTCAACTCATTTTTTACGAATCAAGCACTTGATCGTCGAGTTGAAATCTATAAAAGACTATCCACAAGCTTCATTATTGTACATATTTGTTTTTTATTGGTCGACGGTAGGCCAAATGGCAGTCATTGTGGCAAATGAACTCAATTGTATTTTGTAACCCAACTTATTTGAATATAGAATATTTGTGGGTTTTTTTTTATGGTGTTTTCCAATCTTTGGTATTGTTTTTTATTTTATTTTGTACCTTTTTTTTGTATGTCGTTAAACAGGAACGACAAGATATTATTTTCGCTACCCAACACTTCGATTTAAATAAAGGTTACTCTATTCGTTCCTTACATTTTACACGGAAGAATAATTTGTCATAGGCCATACTTATGTGGCGCCTGCCCTATACTTAAAGAAATAAATGGGAGGACCCGTCCTGCTTTCATTTTTTGGGGTCCCGTAAATAGAATGAATTAATGATTATGACAACAAGGCAACTCAAGTGTTGACATCATGTTCCTGTTCAATATTTTGCATATATTGCAGCTTCTTCTATTTGATAATATCCGTGCATATACAAAAAATGTTGCGTCATATATTTTTTATTGCTTATTGGTTTCAATGAAATTTGTGAACTGAAGAACATCTTGCAAATAGGAAGATGATTTACATTTGAACTAGAAATAATTTATTGATATATATTAATATGAATACTATTGGAATAAATATAAAAACTTTCTCTTAGCCAATTATCTGACCACCGGGTCCCAAGTTTGCGATGTCCAACACTTGTGTCCCCTCTTCCGTCATATACATCTTGCAGCCAAAGAACTTCTGTGATCTGCAATTTATGCTTTTACTAGTGAGAACTCAACAGGGGTTCGAAAAGATTGACATTAATAAACGAACAATAGATTTTCTTCTGTGAGATACTTAGCCCTTTTCCCCTTTTCTTCTTCCTATCTATTATCATTTTCTGGTTATATACTTAGTCGCCTTTCTATGATCGCGGGTTCCAGGGTTGGTGGGTTGACATATCATGTCCATCTATATCCTCACATGACGAATTCGACCTACCGTTGTTCATTTCCATACTTGGCCAATTTTATGGCTGCGATTTCCGGGTTGGCGCTTTCGAACTCTACTACTTCTTAGTCTGTGATATACATCTTACACTCAAAACTTTTGTGATCTACAATTCCACCATGGACTCCTCAAACTCGCAAGATTCACTCTACCAGGGTTCACAAATCTCTCAAAGTATTTGTTGTTGCCTTCCATCCCCACTAACTTCGCGTCCTTCCTAATATACACTAATTATGGTCTTACTAGTGGCAACTGAACGCACTGGTATGAAACAATTGGCACCCGGACCTCCGCCATATACAAATTGACTGCCGAACTCCGACATCGTCCCCTCTTCCGTGTTACACATTATGCATTCAAATGTTCTGAGTGATGTAATTTGACCGTCGGGGCC
Organism: Picea engelmannii; assembly: GCA_009831015.1. Classification (NCBI taxonomy): domain Eukaryota; kingdom Viridiplantae; phylum Streptophyta; class Pinopsida; order Pinales; family Pinaceae; genus Picea; species Picea engelmannii. Next base: position 995,451 of record ML777156.1, read on the forward strand.
TCACGTCTTCTGGGGAGACCTTGTCACCTTATTTTGGATCCTCGCGTTGGCGAGTTCACGAAATCTCCAATTCCTAGTCACTATTTCCTGTTCCACCCATCCTCGTACTTCTTTCCAAATATGCAACACCAAAGGTTTAATACTCAAACTCCATCATGCAACAACCATAAATATCGTCATTAATAAGCAAAAGTCTCGAGGACTAACCATCCCTACAGAACTTGTCCAGAAACATATAAAGAAGATCTTGCTAGGTAATGACAAAGCTATTACAAATTTCAATATATTAGCGAAAACAAGTCTGGGCCATCGTTTCCCTATTCCATACTTGGGACACTTTTTCGATTGTGGGTTCCCGGATTGACGGCCTCAAAATTGTGTTTCGAATCTTCCGCGACTTGCAAATAGTGCCCAGAGTTCCGCGATATACAATTTGTCCGTTGGAATGCACTGCCACGAGCCCAACCATTCGTCGTTTTTTTTCTTTATATTGCTTATGTATTTCAACGAAATTTGCGAACTGAACATGATCCTGCAAATTGGAAGATGATTTACATTGGCATTAATAAACGAACAATAGATGTTCTTCTGTGAGATACTTAGCCCTTTTTCCCTTTTTGTCTTCCTGTCTATTATCGCTTTCTGGTTATATACTTAGTCACCTTTCTATGATCGTGGGTTCCAACGTTGGTGGGCTGACATATTTTCATCTCCACATATATCCTCACACGGTGAATCTGATCGACCGTTGTTCCTTTCCATACTTATCCAATTTTATGGTCGCGGTTGTCGGGTTGGCACTTTCGAACTCTGTTGCTTCTTGTTCTGTGATATACATCTTGCACTCAAAACTTTTGTGATCTACAATTCCACCACAGACTCCTCGAATTCGCAAGATTCACTCTACCAGGGTTCACAAATGTTTCAAAGTATCTGTCGCTGCCTTCCATCCCCACTAACCTCACGTCCTTCCTAATATACATTAATTATGGTCTTACTAGTGACATCTCAGCACACTGGTATGAAACAATTGGCACCCGAACCTCCGCCATATACAAATTGACTACCAAACTTCAACATCGTTCCCTCTTCCGTGTTACATATTATGCATTCAAATGTTCCGAGCGATACAATTTGACCTTCGAGGCCTCACGTCTTCTGGAGAGACCTTGTCACCCTATTTTGTATCCTCGTGTTGATGGGTTCACGAAATCTCCAATTCCATTCATTGTTTTCTGTTCCGACCATCCTCGTACTTCTTTTCAAATATGAAACACCAAAGATTTAATACTAAAAGGCCATCATGCAACAACCGTAAAGATTGTCAGTAATAAGCAAAAGTCTCGAGGACTAACCATCCCTACAGAACTTGTCCAGAAACATGCAAAGAAGATATTGTCAGGTAATGGAAAAGCTATTACAAATTTCAATATATTAGCGAAAACATGTCTGGGCAAGCGTTTCCCTATTCCATACTTGGACACTTTTTCGATTGTGGGTTCCCGGATTGACGGCCTCAAAATTGTGTTTCGAATCTTCCGCGACTTGCAAACAGTGCCCAAAGTTCCACGATATACAATTTGTCCGCTTGAATGCCCCATCACGAGCCCAACCGTCTGTCGTTCCTTTCAATACTTAGCCCCATGTTGGTTGTATCTCCATGACATTGTACATTTACTATGTATCGAGTCCGCCCCACCGTTTCCCTATTTCATACTTAGACACTTTTCGATTGTGAGTTCCTGGACTGGCGGGCTTAGGATTGTGTTTCCAATGTTCCACGACTAGCAAACAATACTCAAAGTTCCACGATATACAATTTGTCCGCAGGAATGCATCATCGTTCCCTCTTCCATGTTACACGTTCTGCGGTCAACAGTCCCGAGAGATACAATTTGAAACTCAGGCCCTCACCTCTGAGGGTTGTATCTTATAGCCCTATTTCGAAGCATCACCAACCACTTTCGATAATTATTCATTCCTTACTTGTTGTTCCCTGTCCCCGCCACCTTCCTACTTCTCTTTGGAAATGCAATTCGCAAGCTTTAATGCTAGCACTTCGTCGTGCATGAACCTTAAACATGTCATTACTGAGTGAAAGGGTCTGCCATATACAAATTGACTGTTAGACTCCCATATCATCGCCTCTTTCGTGGTACACATTTTGCATTCAAGTTCTGAGACATACAATTTGACCCTCGGGAAATTATGTCTCCCGGGGAACCATTGTCACCTTAATTCTAAAGCTCGTCCAACGTCTTTCCATACTTGCCCATTTCATGGAATCTCTTTCGCGGTTCCTCGGGTTGGCGAGTTCACTAAATATCCAATTCTTAGTCAATGTTTATTGTGCCCGACCAAGGTTTAATGCTAATAGTTCATCATGCAACAACCGTACAGACTGCCATTAAAAAGCAAAAGCATCGATGAGACAGTGAAATTTAAATGAAGCTCGACTCCTCAAATTTAAATTAATTTATCTTCTCTTATTTTCTCTTTTCTGCCCAGAGACATGCAGAAAAGATCTTGCCATGCAATGGGATATATATTACAAGTTTCAATATATTAGCGAAAACGAATCCGCTTAACCGTTTCTCTATTCCATACTTGAGCCACTTTTTTGATTGCGGGTTCTCGGATAGGCAGGCTCACGTTTGCACCTCCATTGTTCTGTGTCCTGCAAACATTACCCGGACTTCCGTGATATGCAAATTTCCCTCTGGACTGTCCTATCATGCCTTCTTTGGTGTTATGTGTATTGCACTCAAAAAGTTTCGAGACATACAATTTGACCCTCGCGCCCTCACCTCCAACGGTTGTACCTTATAACCCTATTTTGAAGTTCGCTTGACCACTTTCGGTCATTAGACACTCCTCAACATTGTCATTAATGAGAGAAACGCTCGAGGAGATCTCCCATTAATACGTATTAAACCAAGATCTGTGGAGAGTTATATTGTCCCTTCCGATTGTTCATCTCAAACACGGGTCGTCGCGTTGGTCCGTTCAGAGAATCTCCAATGCTTAATTGCTCATTATCGTATCCGTCATGTTTGCACTTCTATATATGCAATTACTAGTCTTTAATGCTAATAACGCATCATGCAACAACCGTCAAAATTGTCATTAATGAGTGAAAGTCTCAAGGATATCTCCCATTCACATGCATTGGACCAAGATTTACACAGCGTTATATTATCCCTTCCAACTCTTTATTTCAAACATCATCTGGAGCAAATAAACATTCTTGTAAAATTATGGAAGCAGGTCGACAATAGTTTTGTGGAGATAAAGTGAATATCTTCGGACGTCAGGACCAGAACTTCCAGTGGTCTAGGGCATACTCTTACTATTCATCCCGTTCTGCCCAAAATGAAGTGATTTGGACCTTTGAAATCACTCGTGCAGGCTGCATCCCTGAGGTTTTTGACTGTAAGGAGGTAGTCTCTTGGTGCGCCAAAAAATATATTTCAAGCCAAATAATTATTCCACTGCGCGACCATTCACCTGTTTCTTTGTCACGTCGGGTCTTCCGCAGGATGTTAAAATTGTCGGAGCCAACATTGACCTTCAGAGGACAAGACTGCAAGCAGTTCCTCAAAAAACATAATAGCAGGTTGGACATCTTAGCCGAGTTCCTCGAAGACTCGAAAGAAGTTCCTGAAGATATCACAAAGTTGCAGGTAAGTTCATTTAGAAATCCATTCTGGGAAATTGCTTGGCTGTTTACAAGAATAAAGAGACATGAATCCACGACAAGCATTTCTCGTATAGTTATTTATATTTTGTACTTCACAGTCAAGGAACAATTCATTTCGATTGGGGGAAAATAATTTCCATTGAAATTTGTTCCTAGCTATCACGATTCAAATAATCCAATAAATTTTATATGTCATCCTACTTGATTTTCACAATAGTGCATTGCTGTCCGTTTCCAAAACTATCTCTTTCCAAGAAAATAAACTGTGAATTCGACCCAGTGACATTTTGGTACCAGGCCCTATGGAGGCACAAGGCCTCCCATTGTTTTTATGAGGTTTTTAATGACTTTGTCTCAGTTTTCAAAGATTTATTGTTAGGAAAGGATGCTCCCTGGATATCTGGCCAGGAAACCAAGTTTTTGAACAGGAAGGGGACACTTGAACAAAAGGAAAATCACAGTGTACTGATGGTCTTTGGCTTCAAGGAAAATTCCGCTTTCCTTCCATGCCACATCACGAAAAAGATGTTTGTTACATAAATAGCAAGGAAATACAACCACTGGTTGCATTTTTTCCATGACAAGAAAAAAAAAACAGTTCATTCCTCTGCGTTGGAAAGTCGGGGACTTCATGTGCAGAAATGTCAACAAGATTGACGAATTCGCAGGTCATTTCAAGAACTTGAACCTAACATATGCTAAAAGGATAAAAGGATTCGACCCTAAAGGTATTTTTTGAGAACATTCACTATCAGTTGGCTTTAGCAACTCTTTTATCCATAGACGCCTGACCGAAGATAGGGACAGTGATGACAACACTCTTGCTTCTGACGATTGCGACGTAGAGACATTGCAAAGAGCGACTGAATTGTACAGACAACAGGGAAAAGTATCCAGTGAGAAGAGTGTCCAGTCCCCCACTCACATTCCCAAGAGCACGACATCACGGAGCATCGCTTCAATGACCCACCCCAGTAAGAAAAAAACCCATAAATCTTCAAACGGAGGACGAGATAAGAACCCTCATCACACAAAAGTTGATAGTTCTCACAAGTTTCTCCTAACGAAGAAGAGAAAAACCATTGTTGGGCAGGCGAACGAACCCGAAATTGAAAGTGAGCAAATGCAACTTGAAATTGAGCACATGCAGAAATTTGACCCGTCCGCAAACGCGATGCACCATAGTTCCACAATGGAAATAACAAAGACCGACATTTTTTACGAAGATTAATCCTTCGTATTCCATAGCGTTGTTTTTTATAGCCAATCTAAAAATATGGTCATTGAAAAGAGAAATGTAACAAATAAGAAAGACAAATCTCGTATATAGATTAACTTTAGGAAAATGTGATCGTCCCAAATCTCTCTATTTCACCGCGTAACTGGTGATGCTCTTGATGACTCCATTGGAGGACTTGAAGCCAAGAATGCCAGACTGAACGACTGCGTTAAGAAATTGGAGGAGGCTTTCATTGCTACCCCAAAGTTTGCCAGTCCTTTAGCAAAAACCGTGCCTGCGACCCCTGCATCCAAGTTAAAAGGATCCTCCAACCTCCTCGCATCGTGTAGAGCCCTTGTAGAGAATAACATCAAAAAAATAATGCAGCTAGTTACTAAAGCCCGGGAAACATAAAAAAAATATAGCTTCCTTTCGAAAGAGGGCAAATGATTTGCATGAACATTTGGAGATGAATTTAAAAAATGATCAACATTTCTATGAACAGATGCTGACCCCTTTTGTCAACCATGCCATCAACAACTTGGATCTAAAAAGAAGACAAGAGGATCTCCCCTCCCCAAAGCGAATCAAACAATTAAAAGCATGCTGGAAAAATAAAGTTAATAACCTGCAGCTCATTGTCGAATCATGTGAACAAGCCATATCAGAAAAAGAAGAATTATTCAGAAACCTGACCCAAATAGACTTAGCCGGAAGTGCCAACGAGGTTCAAGACCCAAACTTAATCCTTAGATCCTTGTCAATAAACAAAGAAGCCTTCGATGAACAACTTGATATTTTAAAGGGGTTGTCTTTATAAAAGTTTTACGTCATCCTTGAATATCGTGTAGATGAGCTCAAGAACTGGCTACTGTCAACACACAATGAATAAATTGAACAGGGTCTACATAGTATTTCTATGGATCTAAGAAAATTAGAAAACGAGCTTTTCAACATAGAAATCCATGATGAAATCAACATGGCCCCCATGAGAAGCTACATTGAAGAATGGTTCCAACGGAGAATGGACAAGCTCATCGATGAAGGGCAACAACCGGTTGGCACGATTCCAGCGATCGTCGACGACAACAGCAAAAACGCATCGACTTCATAGTAAGTCTATACTGATGTCATCTTGTTTTCTTTATCAATCCAGATATTCTACCTCTTTAAATAGAAATCTCTAGCCAAAGACTCATAACTTCCAATTTTTTCTTTTCAGGTCTTCCTCTCTACCGTCGCACACTTCTTCTTTCTACAGTCCTAATTCTTGTACTTATTTCTTTTATGGTCCGCGGGAGCCCCAACCCCAGTATATATGACAAATGCATTTAAATTTCCAGAAATATGGAACATATTCCAGAAATATGTAACAAACATTATTAATTTTTGGTAAATTTCAAAGAAGACTAATTCGGGAATGCTAATTTTTTTTTCCTTGAACTATGTTGGATGTCAGGAAATTGTGTTTATTATATTTGAATGTTTAATGTGTGTGTTTCCTAGTTCTTTTTTCTAGGAACCTTTGTTGCAAGACATTGTTAATATTTGATAAATTTCAAAGAAAACTAATTCGGAAATGCTAATTTTTTTTTCCTTCAACTATGTTGGATGTCGAGAAATTGTGTTTATTATATTTGAATGTTTAATGTCTATGGTTTCTGGTCCTTTTTCCCAGGAATGAACTATACACACCCCAGGAAAAAACTGCCTCGTTCACATATTAACCTTGGGGGTCATCTACAAGCCAAATGTCTTGTGGTTGGCCAGTGACACGCTACCACAAAGTCATCCTCTGCATAGATACCACATGTACTTCAACCTGCTTCCCACGTGTTTGTACCTGGTCCCGTCGTAGCAGTGCATTTATTCTTATTCCAACCCGACAGGAACTAGGATGCCATGCAACAATTGTTCTATAAGTGATATAAACTTATAAATACACAACCATTCCTTATACATTAAATTAAACTTCTCCAAATAATCCAAATATGTTCATATATTGGAATCAAATATCATTATTATATTGCCACGGAGGTAGTATATAGCAATGAGTTAGCATTGACTTTCATATTTGTTTTATGTTGACTTAAAAAATGTGTATAAATTTTAATGTTGAACCACAAATAAAAAAAATCATTTTTCAATATAACAAAATTAGTATTTTTATGACCTCTCATTGGTCAATAAATTGATAGTGATATTGCAACCTTCACTTCATTCAAGGTTTGAAATTAATTTTGACATGACTATATATGAGTGTCACTTTCTTATAAGGTACAACTCTATTGATAAAATACAGATCTGGAATTGGCATATCCCTCTCAAGCTCCAACTTTTCTTTTGGCTTTGTGTGAAGGACATGGTGCTCACGTGGGAGGCTCTTCGTAGACGCGGCTGGCAGGGTCCCGGAATATGTCCCCTTTGCAATCAAGCCACTGAAGATATCCACCATCTTATGATTCAATGTCCTTTCACTTCCCATATCTGGAACCTCTTATCCCTGCATTACTCACTTCCGCTGGCCTGGAAAGGCGTCACCATATCTGATTGCCTCTCTTCTTGGATATCGGACAGATTGGCCCCTCATCCATTGGTTGCACAAGTCTGTTGGCAGATCTGGATTGAGCGGAACCATGCGATTTTTGAGGGTCGACCCCCCTTCTGTCAAGCGGTCCTCCACCGAGTTATATCCTCCTTCAATTGGCAACCGACCACAGTAAAGAACATCCATTATAAAGCATGTGAATACTCATTGATGGCTGGTGGTACCTTAGTTTGTTTTGATGGCGCAGCTCTACCAAACGGTGTTTGCTGCGGGGCTGGTGGCACATTCAAGTCTCATCCGTCCAGAATCACAAAATGGTATTTAAATTGTGGTGTGGGTTCTAATACCAAAGCCGAGCTTATGGGCTTGTGGGCATCTCTCTCCCTTGCCTCCTGCTGGTCATTAAATCATCTACTGGTTCTAGGAGACTCTAGAGTTATAATAGATTGGATCAACAAAAAATGCATGCTTCATTCTGTACACATTGAGGGATGGAAACAACAAACTCTGGAGCTGGCCAAGTTCTTCACCGACGTACACTTCCATCATTTTCCCAGATATCATAATACTGAGGCAGACGCTTTATCCAAAAGGGCTCTAATTGATGTGGCTGGGCGTCTCTCGGTTTATCACTGTGACAATGGCATTGAGAGCCCTATCACCACTTTCAATCTGTTCGAATCATAGCAACATTCTTTACCGTTCATATTACGTGTGCTTTTAAATGTCTGTTTATTTTATACATTCAAGCTCTCTCCCCTCGCTTGAGTGGGCATAGACTCGACTGCTCTTCCAGTATTGCTACCGCACCGGTTATATTTATATCAGTCTGCATTTAGACCAGCACTGTACTTGATTATCAACAGCATGTTACAAGCTTTGTAAAAGAATTTATACATTATATAAATTTGAGAAAATTTTCTTCTTGGAAAAACTCTATTGATAAAATAATTTGATAACAAATATAAAATAAAAACCATACATATGTGTAGTTATGAAACCATTTTACCCAATGGATCTGGTGGCGGGCTTGTTCGGACAACTTGCTGGCATTGGTGGGGCATACTGGTGGGGCATACTTCCATTCGTTTTTTTGGCAAACGTGATTTAGCATACGGTTAAACTTGTTAGGATAATCTCTACGAACGCAAAACCTCCACTATACTAAAAACTGCTATTCAAAAAACTAGCTGCTTATGGAGACATATGATAGAAACGATGGGCTCCAAAATAAAGGAACGAGACCCACACCCTCTGAGGGGAATGGAAAACCTCAAAGGCAAAGAAAACTAGGTAAGTTTACATAGATTTGAGTAAAATTTCTTTTATTATCTTCGGAAGCATTATATCACAACGTGGTCCTCTAATATCACACCACATTGTATTCTATGAAAAAAATTAATAATAACATATAATTTGATATTTTTTAATTTTTTTGATATTTAGTAGTTTAAATATTTCAATTTTTAATTTTTTTTTATATTTATTTAAAATTTAAAAAAACTCTAAAATTACAAATATTATCTATTATTGAAATATTAAAATTACATAATATTCATGCAACAAAGGTTTTTAAAAGGTGAAATTAATTTATATATTAAAAATACAATTTTAATAAAGAAAATTACATTTTCACATGAATTCCCTCATTATTAACCAGATTCCTGTCATAACTGCCAAAAAGAAGGTCAACCAATTGGAATGTTAATATTTTTAGTGGACCGTATTTATCTTTATTTAATGTTCTGCAAAATATTAAAACACCATCATGAACCCCCTGGGTGCCCTAGATTTTAGGATCCCTCGCTTGACAGAGACACCTGTGGAGTTGGCTTCGTTTCAGCATGAAGACCTCAGAAAATACCTCTACAAAAAATAAAGCAATTTAAATACTTTTATATGATTCAATACAAAAATATTTAAAAACTTATTATTTGTTAATATTTTAACCTAAATAAAATATTTTAAACTATGTGTGATGATGTTGCTTTGACTTTTTAAGCATTCCTATAGATTCATCATAGTTACGCTTAATTATGTAATGATTGTTCTGGATTTATCGCAGTTCCACTTGATTGTGGTAATGATTCCTTGTTTAACCGCTGTGAACAAATCCGTGGCATCGGCTGGTTTTCTTACACTGTCACACCATAACCATATGGTATTCTATCCAAGGGAAGTTTAAATTAGCATAATATTTTTTTAATAATTTGATACATTTCAATTTTTGTGTTTATTACTATTATATATATATTATATATATAAAAATATATTTTTGAGTACATTTAAAACTTTTTTAAAGATATTATTATTTGTAATTTTTAATAAATAACTAAATTCTTATTTATTTGATAAACGTTAAAACTTTTTTGAAAGATATTATTCTTTGTAATTTTTAATAAATAACTAAATTCTTATTTAATTAATAAATGTTAAAACTTTTTTGAAAGATATTATTATTTGTAATTTTTAATAAATAACTAAATTCTTATTTATTTAATAAATGTTACATCTTTCAAAAAAAATGATAAAGATACTTATAAATGTCACTATTAGTCTCTGTCATAGACATAGAGGGACTATAGCTATCGATAATGCGTTGACTACATATTAGTTTGTTCTTTGACCTGAAATATTTGCACAATACTTATTGTTGGAGCTATGGAATTAAAAACATATATTTTTATATAGTAAAAAGTAACATATATGTACTGATTTGATTGGATAAGAGATTGGAGGTCTTATTGCCGACTTCACTATTCCCAATGTACTATATGGCAATATATCCAAAGTTTTCTCGCATACAATATTTTTTAATCATATATTTTTCCTCTATATTGCTTGAAGGTCGATTAATGCTAGCGTTAGTTGGAATGTTTGTATTAGCATTTTCTGCTAGGCGAATATATCCGTAAGTTTTCATATGTACTAAGCATATTGAAGTGTTTTGATATCCAAGCTTTGTAGGGATTGAGAATTCCAAAGTTTATGACATCTTTGGTGGATGTATATTTGTTGAAATGTATTGACACTTATTCCGAGATGCCTCAATAGGCCCGACAGTGTAAATGTTTACATGACGCGAAGTCCTCCAACACCCCTGACAGCTTAAATGTTTGCATACTGCGAGGTCCTTAGACAACTTGACAGTCTTGAATGTTTATTTAAATACGCTTCTCGTAGTACATTTTTCCTTGAAATTTTCTATACAGTTACAGTGAATTTGCACAGTCTTGTTTGTCCACCGCCAGTTCGAAAAACATTGTATGTTTCATCCTTGTTCTGCCATTGAAGCTACATACATTGTTTGTTGGTTCGGTGAGTGATTCTTCTTCGCTGGTTTTTCGGTTGCTGCCATTGTATATTTCATCCTCGTAATCGTTGAATCTACATACATTGTTTAGTGGTTCGGTGAGTGCTTCTTGTTCGCTGGTTTGTCGGTTGCTGCTTCTTGTTGTTTCGCTCGCGAATTCGACATGCGCTTCTGCATTTCATCGTTTCAGAGTAAGTTTCGAAGCCATAGTTTCATTTTGTATTGCATGTTTGTTGTTCATTGTTTGCAGTTTGCAAGTAAAAATGTTTGTTTATTTGTAGTCGCATGTTCCTTGTATGTTTCTGGTTCCTTTTATGCTTGGGCTGCAATTTCGTAATTGTTGGAGATACATATGTTGTTCACTGGCTCGGTGGTTCTTGTTGCTTCGTTGGTTCGTGGGTTGCTAGTTCTGTTTGTTTGGCTGGGGTTTGCGCTTTGGGGCCCTGGGGGTGCAGTTAGGCATGTTCGTGCTTTCTGGCTGCTTTGGTCCTTGTTATTTTCTTTTGTTTGATTTGACCTTGCAGGGTTGGGGTGCAACGACAATGGTTGGAGTTTTTTTTTTTTTTGGATTATTATTGTTTTTTTGGGGTGCTTTATGGTGTTCAGCCCCTACACCCACGAGTCAACATGCAGTTGTGTTATTTTCTATGTCTGTCGAAGCCGCTATTTGTTATTCTGTGAGATTTTGCTGGTGCTCCAGTCCTGCCATGAAAGAAAATAGTTGCATGCAAAATTGTTGGAGGATTACATGTGAAGTTACAATATCCATCATTTTTTTGTTGGAATAAAGCATATGTATGCAAGCTACATTTATAAACCATGTATGGTCAGATGTGCAGATATGACATTACATGTTCTTTCTCCTCTACATAGACTGGTGTGTGCACGATAGAATTTGTGTTGTGCTTGAGATATGATATGTGCAACAAAGATTCTGCAAGATTATATTTTGATGTCTGGAAGCATGTCTGGGTGGTTTGCCATGGAAAACTGAGAACTTGTATCGTGGGCACATCAGTCTGTGTAGAGGATAAAGAACATGGTTAAAGGGCATATCTGTATAAATTTCCAGGGAAAACCATAAATCATTTACCTGTGGCGATGCAATTGCGTGATATTTTGTGCCTTGTAATATATTTTGGTCACGGAAAAAAAAATCTACACGTTTACAACCATGGATAGAGAAGCACAAAAGTTCATGTTTTTGTCTTTCTAGATTGTTCGTTCAGTCAGTTTTGTTGTGTGTACATATTGCTTGTTCTCCGGTGAATACCATATTCCATAGATGTTCATTGAATTTTATGCATTCCCACATTCAAACAAACAGAGTAGCTGGAGAAAACGAGGGAGTCTTCACTGCATCGACTGAAGAGGATATAGAAAGGTGCATGCTTGTATTGTTGTTTCATATTGCATTGTTTTGTATTTCATTTATGGTTTGTATATGTGTTAAAATAGTTGCATGCCTTCCTACATGGTAAGTTATCTTGCTTACACACGCTCCTTCCTGCATACTAAGCTGGTTCATGTTCGTTATGTTTGGGTTGCATTGTTGCATTTAAAGAAACATAATGGCTGGATAGGATGAAAGACTCTTTGGTGGGTAAATAGACCCGTTTCTCTTTCTTTTAGATGCCTGTCTTCATACTAACTTTCCTTCGTATCCATTGCATCTTCGACGTTGCTACCTTGGAAAAAACAGGTTGCTTGGACAGGGAGATGAATTGTTCTGTGCAACAGTAGAGGGTTCTATGGTGCAATCTTCTAAAAGGTGTACCAAGTGTGCTGGTAAATTAAATATACAAACCGGGTGGGGGCATGTAATATTAGACTTGAAAACGATGACTTTGCAGTAATGGGCCTTTCTGCGCTCCCTATTTCTACTTTTTCCATTTTCTATTATCCCTTTTGTTTTCTAATTCATCTTCCTAGTGTGCTTTTCGAAAATTCCTTCATGCGTTGGTTGGTGGACTAACGGATTCACATATGTGGTCGTGCTTCTACCTTCTTCCATAGTTACCCACTTTCTCGATTGTGAGTGCCAGGCTGGTAGGTTGAAGATTTCTCCCCTGGCTTCTGGGGGTCCGCGATATACAGATTGGCCATGGTGCCCCGAGCTCACGCCCTGTTTACTGTTAAATATTTCTCCAGTTAAAAAAATTCAGATGCATACAATTTTACGATTATTTGATCATTCTGATGGATAATATACAATGCATATGCTTGTTTAGTCCTAATGTTCATCTGCACATGCTTGCATCAGAAAAAGTTGGACTAGTGACACGGGCATAAGCAGTCAGTCATCCCAGACATCGGCAGACCAACAAGGCCAAAGGTAAAGAGGCATACGCTATGCTCTTACTATGTTTACTAAACAAATTTGTTGGACTATATATTCATCTATGGCATGGAGGATATGCTGATGTCATCTGCAATACATGGTTTGCAGCTCGCAAGAAGTATCAACAAGTACAAGCGAGACGTCAAACGTGTTGCATGTTCCGCAGACTAAGAGGTGTGGTTGCGAAACTCTGGCTCCATAGTTCATCAAAATTATGCGTGTACTTGTAGCACACTACCATTCACTTTAGTTTTCCTGTTCAAAAAATGTCATAAGGTCTAGAGTTATGACATCCAAAGTACTGTCAATAGAGGGTTTGAACAACCGCCAAACTGGACAAGTGTTCGTCGGGGACATAATGGTTGTCTATAACACCTACTTGGATAAGGCAAACAAAAAAATATCCATTATGCGTGCTAACATGATAGACAAGGACGCCATGATGACAGTGACACAGAATGATCCTCCACAACTTGTCTAGAAACATGCATAAAAGATATTGCCACGTAATGGGATATCCATTACAAATTTTAATATATTGCCCAAAATAGTATATGACCGTGGTGATTGCGATCGAATTATTTCGCTCAACGAAACAAGCATTGTGGAAAAAATTCTCGCTGTTTGTTCAAAATATCGTTTCGTCCCGTACTCGAATATCAACCAACTTGCACAGAGCACTGATATTTACCCAATTGGAATGATTGGGGCTGCTGTCACATTGGCAAGAAAATTTGGCTCACAACACATTCTCCATATAAAGGATGGAGAGTTCGACAACGAGAAGCAATGGTATCGCTTTTCATATTCAGTTTTGTCCTTTACTTTTGCGTGTGCATGTATGTCGGATAAATTACACAAATATTGCACTGTTCCATGTTGCAACTACAATTGTTCGATACGTATTCATATTTGTTTTCGTTAATGGAACAACAATTGCATAGAGGGTAGATTCCACTTATGTTGTTCAAAAATATAACAAAGAAGAGGGATGCTAGAGAAATGATTTTTCGGACAACCCAGGAAACTTTTGTAACAGAGTTGCGAGCAGATATAGTAGAGGATTTGAAGAAAATAGCTAGCTCTACAACTGTTGTGCGTATACATCCACAAAATCATCCTCACTTTGCTTATAGAAATAGCCTTCAACAAATTTCTGAGCCTGCTTAATTTTTTTATTTTTTTTTAAAAGGGGGGGGGGGTGCAGTTGTGTATTATGTTGTTCAATGTATTAATCCATTTGCTCGCGTTCCTAGGTTGAAGGTCTTTTAGTTGCAACCAATGTGTACTCGACCCCCTTTGAGCTTGTATGTGCAAAATGCAACTTCGTTGCTTTTGCCTCCGCTTTGATAAGTGATGATACGATTGATTGTCTGCGATGTGGTGAAAAATGTCCATATATATATGGACATTGTGTGAATGCTATTATCCGAACCGTGGGCAACACAACCGTGCATTGTACAGTTAGGCAACCTCTGTTACAAAATGTGCTTCCTGAGTTGGCAAAGTTGTCATATGAAACGTATCTACAGAAAAAGGCAAGCAGTGTCTACATGCTGCGACAGCTTCAGATACACAACAAATTCACCTTGAATGAGGACAATGCAATTTTGCATATTGGCCGAAGAAGGGGAATATATATATATATATATCAAACTTTGGCAGGAAACGAAAATACCTCATGTGTCTCTGTAACATTTGTTCAACATCCAGATGAATATTCGTTGGACTTGGCCCATATCTCTGTAATCCCTATATATCGCATGTTCCCGATTATTTTCTACTGGGAACATATAGCAGATGCAAGAGAAAACAAATGCGGCGACGTTTTTTATTTGGATATCAAATTGTTTGGTGCAAAGGTCGATGGGTTCTGCTCTATGGAACCTTTTGGGAACTTGCTTGCGGCTTGTTTAAAGTATGGTTGGTTCTTGGTTATCTGCTTTGTCTGTCAATTTGTATACCGTGGAACTCCAACTATTCTTTGGAGGACACTGAACAATAATTGAATTTTTTAGCTAGCTGGCCCGCAAATCCGCCTGATAATTTCTATGGCGTTGTGATGCAAATGTACTATGTGGCTTGTTTTAGCAGATTTCCTTGATCGATGAACTTGGTCAAATTATTGTTCTGAAATAATTTGAAATCAACGAATATATAGTTCGCGAAGTGCAATTGTCCTATCATAACAACAAGAGGCTCTTAAAATTCAAATTGGTCATTGTTTTGGCATTTTTGCTTATTTGATGAGCTTGGAAAAATTAATATCTTGGAATAATTTGAAATCAACGAATATATATTGTGCGAAGTGCAATTGTGATATCATATGAACAAGAGGGCCTTAAAATTCAAATTGGTCCTTGTTATGCTTGCGGTGATATAATTAAAAAAAAACTTTATTTTGTTTGCTTCATTTTTTTTTAAATAAGCGATTTAATATCCTTTAATAATTTAATGTAATTCACTTGTATAATATCAATAGTTAATATTAATAATTTAGTATTTGAAAATAATGTTTTTAGATAAAGTTAGATAGGATGAGCATCCCTAAACAATCACAATCTTGAATCCGCCAGACGTGGAGTCTGTAAGCCCGCCTGTCAATTTGTATATCACGGAAGTTTGGGTGATATTTGCAGAACACAGAGCAAAAGAGGGTCAAATTTTAGCCCGCCAGGCCGAGAACCCACGATCCAAAAAGTGCCCAAGTATGGAACGAGGGATCCGCACATGCTCTATAAAATCTTGTCCATATTTTCTAAAAGTACATGTTTACTATGTATTCGTCGTTTGTCGGAAAACTTTTATATCAGTCGCCCGAGCAGATTGGACAAACTTTCTCGTCTAACTAAATTTTGTAATATCCAAATTTAATATTAATAATTTAGTATTGAAAATAATGTTTTTAGATATGTTAGAATCCCTAAACAATTGCAATCTTGAACCTGCCAGACGTGGAGTCCGCAAGTCCGCCTATCAATTTGTATATCACGAAAGTCTGGGTGATATTTGCAGAACACAAAACAAAAGAGGCTCAAATTTCAGCCCGCCAAGCTAAGAACTCGCGATCCAAAAAGTGCCCAAGTATGGAACGAGGGATCCGCATATGCTCTATAAAATCTCGTCCATACTTTCTAAAAGTACATGTTTTCTATGTATTGGTCGTTTGTCGGAAAACTTTTATATCAGTCACCCGACTAGATTGTACAAACTTTCTCGTCTTATTAAATTCTGTAGTATCAAAATTTAATTTTAATAATTTAGTATTGAAAATAATGTTTTTAGATATGTTAGATAGTTGATAGGGATTAACATTTGTAAACAATGGCAAACTTGAACCCGCCAACCCTCAAGTTCATCTATCAATCTGTATATCGTGGAACTCCGACTGCTATTTGGAAGACACAGAACAATGAAACTACAATGTTGAGTCAACCAACTCGCAGGTCCGCTTGTCAATTTGTATATCACGGAATTGTGAGTGGTATTTGTACAACGCAGAACAATAAAGGCCCAATTTTCAGCCCGCCAGCCCCAGAGCCCCCGATAAAAAAAAAGGCTAAATATGGAATTCATACGGGATCGCTACGAGACATTAAAAGTGTAATGTTCAACCAACCAACCCGAGTCCGCCTGTCAATTTGTATATCGTGGAAGTATGGGTGCTATTTGTAGGTCACGAAACAATAAAACCTCAATTTTTAGCCCGCCAGGCCGTGAACCCACGATCCAAAGAGTGCCTAAGTATGGAATAAAGAATGTGCATATGCTCTATAAAATATCATGTGCATACTTTATAAAAGTACATGTTTACTATGTATTTCTCATTTGTCGAAAAACTTTTATATCAGTCGGTCCACCAAAATGGACAAACTTTGTTCTCTGCTTAAATTATGCAATATCAATATGTAATATTAATAATTTAGTATTGAAAACAATGTTTTTTTATATGTTGGATAGTTGATAGGAATAACCATCCCTAAACAATGTCAAATTTGAACCCCGCGAGCCCTCGAGTCCATATGTGAATGTGCATATCGCGGAAGTCTGAGTGTTATTTGGAGGACATGGAACAATGAAAGTGCAATGTTCAGCCAACCAGCCTGAGAGCCCCCGATAAAAAAAGGTGGGTAAATATGGAATTAATATGGGATCGCTACGGAACAATAAAAATGCAATGTTCAACGAAGCAGCCTGCAAGTCCTCCTGTCAATTTGTATATCGTGGAAGTTTGGGTGGTATTTGTAGGACACAGAACAATAGAGACTTTATTTTCAGCTCTCTAGGCTGCGAACCCGCGATCCAAAAAGTGTCTAAGTATGGAATGAGAGATCCACATATACTCTGTAAAATCTCATGTCCATACTTTATATAGAGACTCATGTCCACAAGTCTGCCTGTCAATTTGTATATCGCGGAAGTATAGGTTTTATTTGTGGGACATAGAACAATGGATACTCAATTTTCATCCCACCAGGTCGTGAACCTGCAATCCAAAAAGTGCCCCAAGTATGGAATGAAGGATCTGCATATGTTCTAGAACAATAAAAATGCAATGTTCATCCAAGCAGCCCGTAGGTCCTCCTGTAAATTTGTATATCGTGGAAGTCTGGGTGCTATTTGTAGGACACAAAATAATAGAGACTCTATTTTCAACCCGCCAGGCCGCGAACCCACGATCCAAAAAGTGCCTAAGTATGGAATGAGGGATCCGCATATGCTCTATAAAATCTCATGTCCATACTTTATATAGAGAGTCATCTCCGCAAGTCTGCCTGTCAATTTGTATATCGCGGAAGTGTAGGTGCTATTTGTAGGACACATAACAATAGATACTCAATTTTCAGCCCGCCAGGCTGCAAACCCGCGATCCAAAAACTGCCCAAGTATGGAATGGGGGATTCACATATGTTCTATAAAATGTCATATCCATACTTTATAAAAGTACATGTTTACTATGTATTGCTCGTTTGTCGGAATACTTTTATATCACTCGGCCAACCAGATTGTACAAACTTTCTCGTCTAATTAAATTCTGCAATATCAATATTTAACAGTAATAATTTACCGCAGGTCTGCTTATGAATTTGTATATCGCGGAATTGTGGGTTCTATTTGTAGAGCGCGGAACAATAGAGCCGCAATTTTTTGCCCGCCAGCCCGAGAGCCCCCGATCCAAAGAACTGGCTAAATATGGAATTAATACGGAATCGCTATGAGATAATAAAAATGCAACGTTCAACCAACCAACCCGCAAGTTCGCCTGTCTATTTGTATATCGCAGAAGTGTGCGTGCTATTTGTAGGACACGGAACAATAGAGGCTCAATTTTCAGGCTGTCAGTCTAAGAACCCACAATCGAAAAAGTTCCTAAGTATGGAATGAGGAATCCGCATATGCTCTATAAAATCTCATGTCCATTCTTTATAAAAGTACATGTCTACTATGTATTGTTCGTCTGTCATAAAACTTTTAAATAACTCGCCCGACCAAATTGCACAGATTTTCTCGTCTAATAAAATTCTGCAAGATCAATATGTAATATTAATAATTTAGTATTGAAAATAATGTTTTTAGATATGTTAGATAGTTGATAGTGATTTCCATCCCTAAACAATGGCAATTTTGGACCCGCCAGCCCTCAATTCCATCTGTCAATTTGTATATCGCGGAACTACAAGTGCTATTTGGAGGACACAGAACAATGAAAGTGCAATGTTGAGCCAACCAGTCCGCAGGTCCGCTTGTCAATTTACAAATTCTGCAACATACAAATTGACAGTCGATATCTGTCACTGAGATCCAATATGGCCATCGACCCTTCATGTCTCCTGGGTATATCTTCTGTCATTTTTCTTTTGTAACCCGCCCGACCGCTTTCCATACTTTGGTATTTCTTGGAATCGGTTTCGCTATCACCGTTGCCTTCGTACTTGTTTCCAGATATGCAATAATTAATCTTTAATGCTAGTAGCCATCCTACAGGAACCGTTAAGATTGTCATTAATTTTCGAAAATCCGGAGCAGATTTGTCATTACTACAAATTAAACTAAGATTTGCGTACAACTCTGTTATCCTTTCCAAGTATTCATTTGAAAGGCAATGCAATATTTTTTTTTTTGTGCGCGGACGAGTTGGTGCTTCTAAGAAATTTCTAATTCTTAATTTCTTTTCGCCGTCACTGCCACCTTCACACTTTTTTCTAAGTGTGCAATTAGTGAGTTGTGATGGTGACAACTCATTTCGCACAAACCCTGAAAACTGTCCTTGATCAACGAAAGGCTCGAGGAGATATTCCATTGATACGCAATAAACCATAATTTGTGGAGGGTTATATTATCCCTCCTTGATTTTCATTTCAAACATCGTCTTGAGCAAACGAAAATTCTTAATAACTTCTGGCAGCAGTTCTCTCCACACACAGTAAACACATTAGGGCATAATGGGCAGAGGTTCCACTATTCAAGGGCATATTCTTACTATTCATCTCCCTCTGCCCAGGAGCAAACAAGGAGATGTTCTCTTGGTACATCGAGAGATATATTTCAAGCCAAAAAATTCCATGGCAACCTTGGCTGCTCAGATAATCTGTCAACTTGCAGTCATGCCTGTTGCAGAAGTTGATGCCATGAATTCCAAGCTGGAAGAAGATGATCCGATGGACGATGATACGACAATGTAGAGAATCTTCCCACACCTGCGCCCAAATTGAAATCAACCATAACAAACGGAACTTCCCGGCTCAGTGATGGCGGTGATGAAAAGACCAAAAGGAGTTTCAGAAAAGAAACCGACGGTGAACACAACAACCACTTTGCAGCGCAAAAGTAGGAATTACAGAGTTCCAAATTAGTCTGTTATGGGTGGAAGAGTTTCATTGTAAAGCAATGATATGTTGATGCTCCCAGAGATATATTTCAAACCAAAAAATTATTGATTAACATCTTCAGGAATGAGGTCCAAAACTCTCGTTGTTGAAAGGAATTTTCCTACTAGTCATCTCCTTCTGCCTAGAATGGACTAATTTGGGCCTCTGGAATTGCACGTGCAAGCTGTGCTATTGAATTTTTTTGGACTATGCAGAGGCGGTTTCAGCTAAGGGCTATTCCACTTGCCCTGCAACCATTTTTGTCTTCTTCCTCAGGGGAAGCTTGTGAAAAATACCAATTTCAGAACAAGATGATTCATCGAGGAGAAAACTGCATAGATCTTGCATACTGCGGATCCCGTGCTTGTGTTTTTCGCAGATACCTTCAATGTTTTGGCCCGAAGAACTGGGTCCAATTTCTAAGGATAGATGAACAATACTCGGTGTTTTTCTTATTTTTTAAAATGTATTTGCTATTAAAAAATATTTTCCTTCGACTTTTTGATTCTGCCTCTTTTCTGGGTTTAACACATATTCTAATTAGCATGGTTCGATGCTCTCGTACTTCTTTGATATTGTGTTCACTTAGCTTATATTTTCTAAGATGGAACATCTAACAATTATATGCCAATGTACTGTGTAAATCCACCAGCTTTTTATGCAAACAAAAAATGGATTACATAGTTCCAAACCAACGTTCAATTCTATTCGTAATGCAGATAGAACATAGCAATACCAATGTACAATGTTGTAGCAAAATAGTTATTCTTGTTTCTAGACATGCAATTATTAAGTTTTAACACTAACAACCCATAATGCAAGAAGTTGAATACTTGAGTTAATATGTTGCACTCATGGAAGAGTGTATCAAGAACGCAGTTACACTCACACGTTCCAATAAAATCTAATCTTCAACAAAACATTTGCTGACAATTAGTAGAAAATGAAGTTTAGCAGTTAAGTTAATATGTTACAGTCATGGAAGAATGTATCAAGAACATAGTTACATGGACATGTTGCAATAAAATCTAATCTTCAACAACGCATTTGCTGAGAATTAGTAGAACATCATGGTTTTTCAACAATGGGGCTTCTTTGAAACCAATTCGCGCTTACGAAAACTGCCTTCCGCCTTTCTATTTTCCCACTCTTTTATTCCCTCTAGTTTTTGTTCGTGGTTATTTAATAGTTTTTCTCTCGAAAATGCCATGCTCCGCATCTTTGCGGATTCACACGTTTCCAACGACCGCTTCCCCTTTCTTTAATTGACCCTCTATTGTCTCACAACTGGCACCCAGGGTTCCACGATATACAAATTGACAGACGGACCTACACACTGGTCGGGTCAACATTGCACAGCGCGTGGAAGGTCTTGTGGGTTCACAACTACACTCGTGCTCTTTTATCGCGACACCGACCGAACGCTTCCCCATTCCATACCCAGAAACTTCTCCAACCGCGAATTCTCGCTAGGCGGTCTCTACATTGGACTTCTGTTGTTCCATGGCCTGCGAACAATACTGTCACTTCCGCGATATACAAATTTGCGACCGTTCTTAGATCATACCCTCTTCCGTATTACGGTCCACGTATCATGCCCTATTCCGTGGTGCACATTTTTGCATTGAAAACTTCTGAGAAATACAATTTAACCATCGGGTCCTCGCATATTTAGTGGAACTATTGTCACCCCATTTTGAAACCCATATGTCCGTTTTCCATACTTCGCCATTTGTTCAAATTTCTTTGGCAGATCGTCGGTTTGGCGGGTTGAAGAAATATTCAGTTCGTAGTCGTTGTTTCCTGTGCCCACACCCCTTTGCAATTAGTAGTTGACAATTATATATAAGCACTTATTGCTACACATGCAATTAGCAATTTCCCTATCTATAATAAAAGAAAATAAAAAGTTATATATATATATATATATATATATATATATCTTGTTTCTAAATATGGAATTACTGGAATTTAATTCTAACAGATCATCATGCAGAAACCATATAGATTTTCATTGATGGGTGAAAGGCTCGGGGACATCTCGTATTGATGCGCATTAAACCAAAATTTGCGGGGGGATTATATTATCCCTTCCAAGTGTTCATTTCAAAACCATGAAATCCAGTTCACATGGCATGGCCTTCGCACGTGCACGAAACCTCCATTCCTTAATTGCTCTTCGACGTACTCGCCACCTTCGCATTTCTAAATATGCAATAAATAAACTTTACTGCTAACAGTCCATCATGCACCACCAATATAGATTGTCATTAATCAGTGAAAGGCTGGAAGATATTTCCCATTCATAAGAATTTAACCAAGATTTATCGAAAAGTTACATTATCGGCTCTAACTGTTCATTTAAACCTTCATCTGTAGCAAAGCAACCTTCTCATAAACCTATGGCATCAACTCGACAACAGTTCTGTGGAGATACAGTGAACATCTTCGGGCGCGAGGACCAGAACTTCCACTGGTCCAGGGCATTTTCTTATTACTCAACCTCTCCCGCAGAGAACCAAGTAATTTGGACCTCCGGGATTGCTCATGCAGGTTGTGTCCCTGAGGGTTTTGATTGTAAGGACCTGGTCTCTTGGTGCGCCAATAAATTTATTGGAGAGAAAAGAATTATTCCACTGCAGGACTGCTCTTCTATTTCTTTGTCACCTCAGGTCTTCCGTCAGATGTTGAAATTGCAAGAGCCAATATTGACGTTTAGAGGAGAATATTGCAAACAGTTCCTAGCAAAGCATAATGACAGATTGGACCTCTTGCCCATTTTTCTGGAACACCCGAATAACGGGACAAGAGTCCACATCTACTGTTTCCTGCATGGCTCTTTATATTTTGTATTTCACAAACAATGAACAAGCCATTTTTGATTGGGGCAGGTTAATTTCCCATGAAATCTCTTCCCAATTGTCAAGCTACAAAAGGGAAAAGAAATTTTATATGTCATCCTATTTAGTTTTT
>ML777156.1:1021548-1034932 GCA_009831015.1 Picea engelmannii
GCATCGCTCTAATGGCCTATCATAGCAACAAAGAAACTCACAGTTCTTCAAATGGAGGAGGAGATAACGACCCTCCTCACTCTAAAATTGATAGTTCTCAAAAGCTTCCAGTAGAGAAGAAGAGAAAAAAAATGTGGGGCAGGTGGAAGAGCCGAAAATTCAAAGTGAGAACATGGAATTTGACACTGATCTGGATACCATGATCCGATTCCTTGATCAGCCCAGAGATGCCATCCACCATAGCCATCCAATGCACATATCCGTTACTAAATTTTTTGATGAAGATGAATCCTTTGTGTTCCAGAGCGTTGTTTTTGTTTTTGATATATATATATATATATATATATATATATATATCTTGTTTCTAAATATGGAATTACTGGAATTTAATTCTAACAGATCATCATGCAGAAACCGTATAGATTGTCATTGATGGGTGAAAGGCTCGGGGACATCTTGTATTGATGCGCATTAAACCAAAATTTGTGGGGGGGTTATATTATCCCTTCCAAGTGTTCATTTCAAAACCATGAAATCCAGTTCACATGGCGTGGCCTTCGCACGTGCACAAAACCTCCATTCCTTAATTGCTCTTCGACGTACTCGCCACCTTCACATTTCTAAATATGCAATAAATAAACTTTACTGCTAACAGTGCATCATGCACCACCAATATAGATTGTCATTAATCAGTGAAAGGCTGGAAGAGCTTTCCCATTCATAAGAATTTAACCAAGATTTACCGAAAAGTTACATTATGGGCTCTAACTGTTCATTTAAACCTTCATCTGTAGCAAAGCAACCTTCTCATAAACCTATGGCATCAACTCGACAACAGTTCCGTGGAGATATAGTGAACATCTTTGGGCGCGAGGACCAGAACTTCCACTGGTCCATGGCATTTTCTTATTACTCAACCTCTGCCGCAGAGAACCAAGTAATTTGGACCTCCGATATTGCTCATGCAGGTTGTGTCCCTGACGGTTTTGATTGTAAGGACTTGGTCTCTTGGTGCACCAATAAATTTATTGCAGAGAAAAGAATTATTCCACTGCAGGACTGCTCTTCTATTTCTTTGTCACCTCAGGTCTTCCGTCAGATGTTGAAATTGCCAGAGCCAACATTGACGTTTAGAGGAGAATATTGCAAACGGTTCCTAGCAAAGCATAATGACAGATTGGACCTCTTGCCCCTTTTTCTGGAACACCCGAATAACGGGACAAGAGTCCACATCTATTCTTTCCCACATGGCTCTTTATATTTTGTATTTCACAAACAATGAACAAGCCATTTTTGATTGGGGTAGGTTAATTTCCCATGAAATCTCTTCCCAATTGTCAAGCTAGAAAAGGGAAAAGAAATTTTGTATGTCATCCTATTTAGTTTTTGCAATAGCACATTCCTGTCGGTTTCTGCAACTGTCTCTGTCCAAGAATGTCAACTGTGAATTCCACCCAGTAACGTTATGGTACCAGGCCTTGTGGAAGCATAAGGCTTCTCACTATTTTTATGAGGTTTTTAATGGTTTCCTATTTGTTTTCAAAGTTTTGTTGTTAGGAGAAGATGCTCCCTGCATATCTGAACAAGAAACTAGTTTTTTGGACAAGAAGGGGACACTCGAACATTTGTATAATTACACTGTCATTAGAATTTTTGGCTCCACAGAACAACCTGCTCTCCTTCCATGTCACATTACGGACATAATGTTTGTTGCAGAAGTAGCACGTCAATACAACTACTGGTTCCATCTGTTCCAAAGGAAGAAAAAAAAACAGTTCATTCCTCTGCCTTGGAAAATAGGGGAGTTCATATTGAAAAACATCAACAAAATTGATGATTTCGCAGCACATTCTAACACCTCCAACCTGAGATATGCTGAAGACATAAGAGGATTCGACCCCTATGATATTTTTAGACAACATTTACAAACACTTGGCCTCGACGATTGTTTTGTAAATAAACACTTGCCTAAAAAGAAACACAATGGCAACAACGATCCCACCTCTGATGCCGACGAGGTAGAGACAGTGCAAAACTGCACTAAATTGTACACACAACAAGAGAAAGGCCCCAATGACAAGAGTGTTCAATCCGCAAATACCATTGCAAAAAGTACGACATCTTGGAGCATCGCTCTAATGGCCTATCATAGCAACAAAGAAACTCACAGTTCTTCAAATGGAGGAGGAGATAACGACCCTCCTCACTCTAAAATTGATAGTTCTCAAAAGCTTCCAGTAGAGAAGAAGAGAAAAAAAATGTGGGGCAGGCGGAAGAGCCGAAAATTCAAAGTGAGAACATGAAACTTGACACTGATCTGGATACCATGATCCGCTTCCTTGATCAGCCCAGAGATGCCATCCACCATAGCCATCCAATGCACATATCCGTTACTAAATTTTTTGACGAAGATGAATCCTTTGTGTTCCAGAGCGTTGTTTTTGATAGCCAGAACAAAAAATTGATAATTAAGAAAAAAAATGTTAAAAATAAGAAAGACAAATCTCGTTCAGAGGTTGACGTTGCCAACATGCGGCCGTCCAAATCTATCAACTTCATACCGCGACCGAAGAAGTACTTCATGATTCCATTGGAGGCATCGAGATCGAGAATGCCAGACTGAAGGACCGAATCAAGGAATTGTATGACACTTTCATTCCTATGCCATTGCTTGTCGACCCTTTGGCAATAGCCATGCTTGGCACGCCTACACCCAATGTAAAAATATCCTCCACTCTGCTTGCATCCTGTAAAGGATATGTGGAGAACAATATAAAAAAAAGAGTGGAACTGGTTACCGAGGCGTGTAAAATATCACAAAACATCACTTCCCTTGGAACCAAGGCACATAGCTTGCTCGAGCTTTTGCAGGCCGAATTAAAAGATGAAGAAAATTTCTTTTTAAAAACAGTCATCCCTTTTGGCAAGATTGTCAACAATATGACAGAAAAAAAAGAAGAGAAGAAGATCTTACATCCAAAAACCTCATTGGCCAATTGAATGCATGTTGGAAAGAAAAAGTAAAGAACCTACATCTCATTGTTCAGTCATGTGAACAAGCCATATCGTAGAAAGATATATTATTCACAAAGCTGTCAAATATAGACTTAGTCGGGAAAACCTGCGACTTCCAAGACCCCCACTTAATCGCAAAGTCCTTGTCCTTAACCAGGCAAGAGTTTGATAAATAGGTTGCTATGTTTAAGACCTTCTCTCTGCAAAAGTTTTACAACATCCTTCGATTTGATCAAGCTCACGTCCACATCTGGCTAGTCAAATATGCAATGCATAATGAGGAAATTCATCAGGCTCTGTCTAATCTTTCTATCGACTTCTGGGAATTAGAAAATGATATATTCAACATAAAAATCTGGAATGAGATCAACGTCGCCCCAATGACTGCTACATTGAAGAATGTCTTTAAAGACAATTGAAACAGGTCACCGACAAAAGGCAACAGGCAGTTGTCAGCATTCCAGTAGCCGCAGAGGACATCATTGAAACCGCAGTCGTTGGCGACATCAATGAAACGACAACCGCAAGCAAATAGCCAAAGGGCTCATATGTACCCTCATTGTAAGTTTACTCATCCCATCCTTCTTTGTTTATCAACCCAGTTATTGCAGTTTCTTAAATACAGATGTATAGGCAAACAATTATACCTTTCCATTTATTTTCTTTTGTAGCTATTGCACTCTATCTTCTTTCCACAGTCCTATTTCTTGTACATATTTCTTTAATGGTCTGCAGGATCCCCAATCCCAGTCTACATGACAAACACATTGAAATTCCGGTTTATATGTTACAGACTTTAATTTTTATGTATTTTTCAAAATTTCCAGTGGTATGTAACAAACTTTTATTTTTTGACAGATTTCAAATAAAAATGCATTTAAATTTTTATATGTTACAGACTCTATTCGTATCTTTCACCACTTTGTATGACAAATGCATTTAATTTTTAATATGTTACAAACTTTTATTCTTATCCTTCACTAGTCTGTATGGCAAATGCATTTACTTTTTCTTTATATATATATATATATATATATATATATATATATTTCAAAATAAATGGTGCTCAACAATGCAACTGTCATTTAGTTATACCCCATGTTCACAAATGCATTTACATTTTTTATACATTTTTTATCTCCTATTAATTTTATGTCATCATATATTTTTATCTTTCACCAGTCCATATGGAAAATGCATTTAAATTCTCAAATTTATTCTTGCACTGTAAAGACATTTTTTACTTTGTTATATACTTTCAAAAAAAATAGGTTTGC
This sequence comes from Picea engelmannii, assembly GCA_009831015.1. Taxonomy (NCBI): domain Eukaryota; kingdom Viridiplantae; phylum Streptophyta; class Pinopsida; order Pinales; family Pinaceae; genus Picea; species Picea engelmannii. The sequence continues at coordinate 1,025,841 of ML777156.1, forward strand.
TATATACCTTCAAAAAATAGATGGTACTCTCCCTAAATGATATTTATTGTTATTTTATTAGAATTATTCTTACAATTTGATTAGTATAATTTTTTATTTAATAAATAACTAAATTATTTTTTTTTAGTAAATGTTAAATCATTTGATTAGTATAGTTTTTTATTTAATAAATAACTAAATTATTTTTTAATAAATGTTGAGTCTATCCAGAAAAAATTGATGAAAATATTTATAAATGTCATTTTCATTAGATGACATAATGTTATTTTATTAGAATTATTTTTGCAATTTGATTGGTATAGATTTTTATTTAATAAATATCATTCTTTAAAGTTAAAAAGTGATAAAATATATTTACTATTTAAAATGATAATTTTAATATTAAGTGATATTATTAAGTTTAAATAATATTCAGTATTAAATTTTAATAATGCTAATATCTAATTTTTATTTGTAATGTCACATTCTAAAAATGTCAATCTCAAAAATATCACATTCTAATAATGTGAGTAGATATTGGATTATTAGAAAATGATATTTATACAAATAAAATAATTGCCTAAAAGAAACATATATTAATTTCATTTTATTTAAAATACAAATTAAATTGGATTCAACATGGTCGATGCAAACACATCAAATCTATATATATAGAATAAGAATTATAATGATCACAATAGTATTTAAAATGCAAATTAAATAGCATTCAATATTCTTAATGCGAATATATAAAATCTTTATATACAGACTAAGAAATGTAGTCTCATGGGATAACACAATTGGTTAAGACATGCACACACTCTTTCAGTTTGGGGAGAGGTCATGAGTTCGAAACCTGTGTCCCTTGGGGCTGCGAAGCTTTATCACTCCCATACCAGCCACTATGTGGGGAAGTATCTGGGATGGGTTTCCAACGCGGAATTCCAACGTGGAAAAAAAGACTAAAAAATATAATGACTTTAATAAAAATATATGTGAACAATGTATATCGAAAAGTTATATATGTAAGATGAATGTATATGTAAATGGTATCATGACTCTTTTAAAGTACATATAAACAATGTGATGGTTACAGGGTGGGTTTTGATAATAAACATTATAATTTCAAATTCTAAAATATTATAATAAACCAATATATACACAATAAAAATTAAACTTGAATATACAAAATGATTTTAAAAGTGAAAATAGAGATGAAAGACAACCATTCCTTATAAATTAAATTAAACATCTCCAACTAATCCAAATATGTTCATATATCCAAATCAAATATCAGTATTTACAATAATGACTATATTAATTTGTAAATATACACATTTACAACAACCATCCATATAAGCCAAGTCTCCTGTATGACATTCACATTTGTCCTCTAATGTCACGCTGCATTGTATTATATTAAAAAACAATAATATCAACATTTAATTTGATATTTTTTTTTATTTTTTATTTTTTATTTTAACATAAATATAATTTTAATTCATTTAATTTTTTTACAAAAATTTATGATCTTTTGAATTATTTTTTAATATGATCTCTTTCCATTTTCAATTTTCATTTTTATTATTTTATATATAAATATAATTTTAGCTCATTTAGAATTTTTCCCAAAATTTTTATGATTTTTTCAACAAATAATATATTATAATTTTTTTTAATTATAAGACATTTTGGAAAATCCTATAATTTTTTTAACCAATTTTTTTAAAACAAATATCACAGATTATAACCAATTTTTTTAAAACTAATATCACATCCTAATTCTTTTGTTTTAATTCTACTTACCCCCCATAATTATGGAGTAACTTCACTCTTATATAGTAACTAATTTGAAATCAAATCTATTTGGTTTAAGATTAGTTCAGATTTCGTCAATTTTTTTAAAACAAATATCACATCCTAGTTCTTTTATTTTAATTCCAGTGACCTCCATAATTATGGAGTAACTCCACCCTTATGTAGTAACTACTTTGAAAACAAATCCATTTGGTTTAGGATTAGTTCAGATTTCATTAAAAATACAAAAGTTAAACTTTGAAAGTTAAATAAATATATATATTTTTAATTATTAAATATTAATTTTATTTATTTGTATTGAATGACACAGTTTTATGGAATTAATTTATTTAATGATGATGAAAAATTATTAACCGGACTTTACACTCAGATATGAACACCATTGGAACCAGTAACATGACATGTCCTACTTATGAAAGTTTGGTATTAATTCATGTTGAAAAGGGTGATCTTTTTTTTCTTTTTTAAATAAAAAAGTGGTACCTGCTATATTAGATTAACAAAAACTTAGACAAAATATACAGTAGTATCGATTTGATGTCACCAAAAATGCTGTCGATTACCGGAAACCAGCATAGGTGGAGAGCAAATAGTAGTAGCATGATAAAACATGAAGTAAAGTGGCATCTGTCCTGCCAGGAGGAAACCATGACAGATGTCAATAGTCCAAATCCACATAAAACAGTAACATAATTAGACTAGGAACCAAGAGAGCATAAAAACCTAGGTGTCTGGTGACCTGTCGTCCTCGCCAGTCTGCCATGTGGACCCCGTCGAGATGGCAAATGCCTGCGCGCAGAGGGGGCACTTCCATTGAGCTGGAGCATTGGAATATGCATCGAGGAGCAAGTCCAAGCGCTGGCCCATGATAAGGGCCCAATGCTCCAGGTCAGACATGTGGCCACGAAGGTCAAACACTAGAGCCAGGTGCTCTGCTCGGAGGAGAGAGCCATGCAAACTGCCACCCACGTCGTCGAAGGGAACATTCCTCGAGTCCACCGCCGCTCCAAAACCAGCGTCGAACACCCTCTGCTCCGCATCAACCTCTGCACCCATTGTTTCTGCTTCATTCACCTACATGTCGTGGCTGCTGGGATTGCCGTCGCCTGGCCAGGGTATTTCTTCAACAATGCAGCGAGGGGTATCGTCTTCCTGTGCCGGAATAGGTCTGTGTTCCTCCCGGTAGGGCACCTCCATGGCGCAGGGCTTCATTGCAATCGACAGGTCCTCATGAACGGGTCTTCCACCACGACACAGGTGGGAAACTCCTCCTCAGTACCAGCCTCTTGCCTGTCTCCCGTAGTATTTTCCTTGACAACATGACTACAGCCAACTCCTGGCTCAACAATGGTGGCGAGAAGCGCTAATTTCTCAACCCGAGCTTTCTTCCGAAGTATGGAGGTCGCCAGAGCCAAAGCGCGCTCCAATTGCTCTTTCCGTCGCCGCTGCACCTTATGGGCATTCCAGGCCGCGCCATGGCGAGGCTTGCCTCTCTTTCTAGCCATGGTGAAAGAACAGAGCGGTTGCAGAGATAAGCAGATGAGCCAGGACGAGAGCAGTTGCAGGTGCAGAGCACGAGCAGACCGACTCTGTCTCGGCACGCACAGAGACAAAATACCCAGACAATCCTTACCAAAATACAACAAAAATGCAAAGAGCCAAGGCGAGAGGAGTGCAGGACTACACTAGAGCGTCCAAGCGAAAATCAAAGCCGAGGCAGGAGCAGTCCCGCTCTGTCCAGGCAAGTAGGAAATCAAATAACAAGAAGTCGAGGTCACCTGTCTGCATTTAACCCCTTCCATCCCGAGTGCGTTGTGGGCATAAATGGTCGCGCGAGGGAGGAGTCCCTCCGTCGTATGACTGCAGCTATGGCCATCCCCCATCGTTAATGCAGACTTGTGGGTGGCGGCCATCGACATTTATGCCCAGGCTGAGTGCTAAACCACATGTCGCCGTAGAGCTACGTGCCACCCCATCTGGGGGAAAAGGGTGATCTTTACTTGATATAACAACTAGTAGTTTAAATATTTCATTATTTTTTGAATTTTTTTTATATTTATTTAAAATTAAAATTTTTTCTTAAAATTGTAAATATTAATTATTGAAATTACATAATACTTATATAAAAGATTTTTAAGGATTTTTAAGGAGTGAAATTTATTTATATATTCAAAATGTAATTTGAATAATGAAAATTATATTTTTATTTTATAATTGTCATAAAAGAAAGTAAAAAAATTGGAATGTTTTTTTTTTTTAAATAAAAAGAGTAGAATCTTATATTATATCATGAGTGTACCACTGTGAATTGTTTGGCAGTCACCTGTCATTCCATAGAAGGGAAACCGGAACAGGTGGTTCCAAGTGATGATAGATCTATCATGGATGTGAAGCCGATTACAAAATTGTACAAAAATACTGAAAGTATCTACTGGAACGTCATTCCATCTTGCTAACCTAAGGCTGACTTCACACAGAGCCGCTATAGCTATATAACCGTAAGAAAGATTTAAAACTATAATTGACAAAAAACAATGTCTGGGGTAGGCTGTGTCAAGCCGTGGGGGAACTTGGGTGTCCATTAGAAGTGAGGGTCAGGGCAAACTTCTGCTTGCAGGTGGGGCAACTTGCTGACTTTGGAGTGTCTGAGAAGGCTTCAAACAACAGGTCCTGCCACATACCCATTACGACAACCTAGATTTTTCGTCTTTTCTTCGAGGGACAGAATCCCTGAATTTCTATGAGGCCTAGCACAGACCATCCCTTCCCTTATCCTCCTCCATGTGATCATTGGCTATGTCCACATGCCTTACCAAAAAGGCGCTTCCAGCTTTCGCGTTTTGGGATTTTTGTGTGCGAGCTCTCCTCGGCTCCCTAGCCCTTGAAATGCCGAAACCCGAAATGGGGTTAACGAGCTCCTCGGCTCCCCTTTTTCCTACTCCATGCGACCACCTCAGTGAACACACGCTAACACCAAATGGAGCTACCAGAACTTGACTTTCGAGATTCTTGTTGCAAGGAACTCTTGTTCCTTCAATCCCCGAAACCCGAAAGCCTGATATCATCCGGATCTATGGTCCAGATCGTCGATTAGATCAACGGGCCGGATTAAATCCCAACATTCTACCTTTCGGGATTTTGGCGGGGTCTTCACTCCTATTTCCTTGATCTCCAGAACCCCGACGACTTTAGATCTTCACCACACGTCCTCTACAAATGGAGAGTTCAGATTCTTTCGGGACCCTAAATGTCGATTCCCGAGTTTAGACCCTTGATTAACTGCTAGCACCTACCTCCTCCTTCTACCACATGACCTTGTCTTGTGACCTATGGCTCATCCATAGAGCGCGTCAGGGTTTCGTATAATGGGATTTTGCGACTTGCGAAGACTAGGGGTCTTGCCCTTTGGTTTCTCGGGTGCCAAAACGCCAAAGCTTATTCACACTAAACCGATTCGAGGTTTCGTATACCAGGATTTCGCGACTTGCGAAAACGAGGGATCTTGCCCTTTGGTTTCCCGAGTGCCGAAACGCCGAAGCTTATTCACGCTAAACCGATTCGGGGTTTCATATACCGGGATTTCGCGACCTGCGAAAACGAGGGATCTTGCCCTTTGGTTTCCTGGGTGCCAAAACGTCGAAGCTTATTCACGCTAAACCGATTCGGGGTTTCGTATACCGGGATTTCGTGACTTGCGAAAACAAGGGATCTTTCCCTTTGGTTTCCCGGGTGCCGAAACACCGAAGCTTATTCACGCTACACCGATTCGAGGTTTCGTATATCGAGATTTCACGACTTGCGAAAATGAGGGATCTTGCCCTTTGGTTTCTCGGGTGTCGAAACACCGAAGCTTATTCACGCTACATCGATTCGGGGTTTCGTATACCGGGATTTCGCGACTTGCGAAAATGAGGGATCTTTCCCTTTGGTTTCCTGGGTGCCAAAACGTCGAAGCTTATTCACGCTACACCGATTCGGGGTTTCGTATACCGGGATTTCGCGACTTGTGAAAATAAGAGATCTTGCCCTTTGGTTTCCAGGGTGCCGAAACGCCGAAGTTTATTCACGCTAAACCGATTCGGGTTATTTCCGAAAGGATTCCGACCGTTCGTCTACCAAATGAAGGGGTATTCTCTTTTGATACCTGGACTCGCTGTCCTTTTTGAGCCTTAATCGCGAGATTCAACCTCTCGGAGCTTCGAACTCCCACGACTTCAAAACCTGAGAGAACTACTTTTTCTTGTACAAGGTTTCCAGACTCAGATCACATGATCCTTCAGAGGGTTCTTGGGTAATTATCCCTTGGCTTGGTGACTTGACCGAAAATCCTTCCTAATTCGCCGAGCTATGAACTCTGTGACAGGGGTAAAGTAAACTCGTGGGTTTACTATAATGGTAGTCTTTTCAAGGAACTCACTCTGGCTCTGAAATGCGAGAAACTTCCTGGGAGGAGGTGCCTTCGGGAAATCAAACCAGGACATAGCGTGAGTCAAGTAGATGGGACAAATCTCAAGGGAACAAACTCATATTCTGAACTTATTCATTCTATACATAAACCGATTATGGTCATATAAGTATAAGCATGCATCCATTATTTCCAATCAAAACACAAGGCAAACACTTCTATACAGAAACCATTTATGAGCGTATAAACCTGAGCATGCGTTCATGATATTCAACTCAAAATACAAGACATAACACTTATTAGAAACACCAGACGTGACACGACTGCTGAGAGGGGTGCTTGTTTCCACCCAACCATAGACTCAGTGACTCCAAACGGATTTACTACTAGCCACCCCCGAGCTAGACCACGATGCTTGAGATTCAGTCTCCTACTTCCAACTCAATGGAAGTCAAGGACGAAGGTTACTGTAACATATCCACTATGAAAAATTCAAATTTTTTTTCACAAGAGAGAGTATGCAAGAGAAGGAGCCGAGACATTGTTACAAGCCGTGCTCAGGAACACCTTGCAAAACAGACATTTGCCATTTAATACAGGGACAATAGTTTTTCCTGCATATTTTCTGTGTTGAATGAATGTCTGTGCGGATGCGAAGACTCTGAAAGGAGTGCAGAAGTCACATAACTCTTTGAAGGGTTCAGGGTTCCCTGAAGCTCGGGAGAAGCAATGTTCATATACGCGCAGACGAGATTCAATGTTATAGAATTCATAGAGGAAAGAAGGAAAAGGTCGAGGCCTTTGAACATTTGAAGTTCTTCCAAGTGTCGGAAGAAGAGTGCCAAAGCTCAAAAGGAGCAACGGCTGCCCTCAAATCAGCCGAGAAGATCTGGACTGTGGATTCGTGTCCAGAAGCTCGAGGTTTAAACCCTCGTAAGCAGAGTGAAAGTCCCGAAGGAGGATCGTATCAAGAATTCGACGTTCGGGATTTCAGAGTCCAGGCCCTCGACATCATAAATCGCAAAAGGGCGAATTAGATCTGAGCCGTCCATCTGCGGAAGGACACGTGTCGTGGAATCGTCCGTTTCGGAGATTCGGGCACCGAGACTCACAAAGGTGAGCACCTTGACTTCGCGAGTAGCAAAGTCCCGAAGAAATTTGAGTCGTCCGTCGAAAAGAGGACACGTGTCACGAGATCACCCATATCGGGGATTCGAACATCAGAGGTCAGAGAAGGAAGTCCTTCAACTTCGCTAGTGGCGAAGTCGTGATGAGATCAGGACCGTCCCTCTGAGGAGGACAGGTGGCAGCAATCGCGGGGTCGGCGAAGTGCCGAAGAAGTCTGAGTGTAGGTTTCGTGAACTCGGAGGTTCGCAAGGTTGAGAGCCCAAGGATTGGATGCACCAAGTCGCGAGTGATGAAGTCGCAAGGAGTGGAGATAGTCGTAGGATCCAGGTCGCGGAGGACCGTTGTATCAGAGGCTCATCGCACGTATCACACACTCAGAGGTTCGAAGGTTGAGAGAACCTCTTCTCGACTACGGAAGTCGCGAAGTGCCGAGAGCCGAGGCACGAGTATGGACACATGGTAGAACCACAAGGTGGGGCCCGTGTGCTTGACAGGTGGGTATGCGTCGCCTGGAGAAAGAAGCCATCACTTCGTTGACTTCTCACGTCTCGAGGATTCACGGAGTAAGGGCATGAGATCTCAACCCTTTGACTTACGAAGTCGCGAGTAGCGAGCTCGCGAGAGGGAAAGTTAATGTCGCTTCTTGGGGGTTCGTGAAGGGAAGGTGCCGTGGTTGGACGTTGAAACTCGCGATGGTGCGAGTAGCGAGAGGTGTTGGTGTTAAGCCTAGCCAGTGTTCACACAAGGAAGACACTGACAGAGATGGAGCTACACCCATTTCGTGACCTCGGGTATCGTGGGATTGAAAAGGAGGAGTGGAGAGTTTTGACTCGCGAACTCGTGAGATTGCGATTTGCGACAAGCGCCTTTGGAATTGGGCCTTGGTCATATCGATGTGGTCGCTCGGAGGAGGTGGAGCTCGCGCCTAGTGTTGCTCGCACAGGGGAACTTCTCGAAAGGTAAGGAAGTGGTCTCGAAAGGGTGCCTTCGTGAGGAAATCTATCCAAGGCATCAGGTAGTACAACACCGAAACGAATCTCCCGAGAGCAGACCTGAAAATCTGTATTAGTTCATCGTATATATATATATATAATCCATACGTGGTCTTTCCAATAAAAACATGCAACCATCATTTTTGATCAAAACACCCTGCAGACAGTTTTACACTGAAACCATTCATAATTCCACAGACTATGAAAATACAGATCATCATATAAATTTCAAGATACAAGGTATAACACTTATCAGAAAAACACCAGGTGATGCAACTGCTGAGAGGGGTGCTTGTTTCCACCCAACCGTAGGCTCAACGACTCCCAACGGATTTACCACTAGCCACCCCCGAGCTAAGACCACGATGTTGCGAGGTTGAGTCTATGTTCGCCAGTGACCGAGAATGAAGGTTACTCTCCTTCTTCTCTGTTATCACTCACTCTATTGTTTTTCCCGAGTTCTTTCTTCTCTGTTTTTCCCTCGCATTTTCCCCTTGCTTGCACACTCTTCCTTCCTTTTCTCTCTTCGGCAAGGTTGCATGTGGCACGATTTTCCTCTCGTGGTCAGGTCTGAGGACTCTACGGATGGGCGGTTCACCCCCCATCCCTCATTACTCGTGAGGAGCCATTTACCTACCAGTCCTGGCGAGTCATTTAATTTGGGGCCAGCGAGCCACTCTTGGTTCTTCGAGCCAGTGAATTCCAAATACGGTATTGGTTTTGGTGGAATTTAATGCCACGATTCCAGGTGCCTTCCACCACCTTTCTTC